>CAUYON010173613.1:0-87374 GCA_963573935.1 Arctocebus calabarensis | reverse complement strand
TAGTGATCAAGGAAATGCCATGAAGGATATCTGTAACAGTATGATCAAAATATTTCTGAATGTATATGAATCGTGCCCTGTGATTGCACCAATGTACATAATTATGATTCAATAAAATTATTAAAAAAAAAAAAAGAAAGTTTTGACCACTTAACAGAATCTGAAAGAGTGAAAAGCTATCAGTCTGATCTACTTCATAGTGTTTTAGAAAGTGAATCATTTACAACCTGGATTGAAGGCATGTTGGAGTGACAAGGGTGAAAACAAGTGCCTCAGAGGAAGTCACCCAATTTCTTATGTAAATCAGAGTAGAAGGTATGGTTCTCAAAAAAAGCCAAGTACATTTGCCTCAACATAATATGGCACTGATTTACTTTCACATTTTAAAATTTATTTTATAGAGCTAAAATTTTAAGTTCTTTATTGCTGTTCAAAATTGGCAACTGCAATCTTAATTATTAATATTAGGACACGTACATTCATGTATATATTTGCTATTATAATACACATGCTATTACATATTATTCTTATTCATTTAAAAGTTAATTGGTTACTTTATTATAGAAATATCTAAAATTAGAATATACCCTCCTGCAGCATGGTCAGAAAATGTCTGCCATCTGAATGATGGTGGCCCAGTCCTGAGCTGCTTCCCACTCTGCTGCCTGGTCCCTGGGACACCAGAGAAGCATCTTGGGACTTCAAAGTCCCAAAATTGACTTTCTGAGACTGACTTTGTTTTTTTACTTTTTTTTCGCTCATGGAAAAGTTTTACTTATAAGCATAAAACACTAAAATTTAGATACCAAAACCAAATAAAATCTATAGATAAAAAGGAAAATTTAGACCTCTGAGGCTTGATGTAAAAGAAAGCAAACTTCTTTAGTAAGGACATTACATTTATATGCAGCCTATAATGTGATTATACTTCAATCTCTATTAGGAACAGGATAAATGGCTATAATTGATTATCAATTAGAACTTAATGTCTAAGGCAGGCTTTGGAGAGATTTCCAAACACACAGAGGGCAGGGAGGGGTTGGATCCTATTAGGGTTTTATTATGATTTTAAATCTAATAGAACAGAAGAATCTTTTATAAGCGGAAATAAAATATCTTCAAAGCACAACTGCTTTCTTGGAGAAGCTCCTAGAGCCATATGTGAGGAAAGAGAGAGTAGGAACGAGAAAAAGGCAGGGGCCGACCTAAGAAAGTAATAGAGATGATTAAAAATATACATGTATCAGGGCGGCACCTGTGGCTCAGTGGGTGGGGCGCCAGCCCCATATACCGGAGGTGGTGGGTTCAAACCCAGCCCCTGCCAAAAACTGCAAAAAAAAAAAAAAATATATATATATATATATATACACACACATATCAATCATCAAACTGCATGCAGTTCGTGTTTTACACAGTTTTTTTCTTCTGCTAAGAATTATTTACCATATGAAAGTATCTTGGCAAGCAAGATATACATTATATCAGTATGAATGTAGTTCATCTGAAAAGAATGTATGGATGTGTGGATGTGGTGTGTGTGTGTGTATACATATATATATACACACATATATACTATATATATATATATATATATATCAAATAGAAAAGTGCTGTAACCTCCTAAAGTCAGAGTGGATTTTCTTTGTTTATACCTTATTTTTAATTATTCAACTCTCCTTTCCTTGCCCACACTCAGTCATTTTCGATGAAACCTGAGTCACTTCCAGACGCTTGGCACATGTTGTGCACAGAGGCTGGATCACACGTCAACTTAGCACAATTGTTTGAAAAGTTGAAAAGTTCAAACTATTTATTGAATGTCACGCAGATAAACTCAAGAAAAGGAACACATTTGACAGATAAATTCTAGGGGATTGAGTCTTACAAACCCAAAGGAATGTTTCAGGATAAGGGTTAAAATTAACAGTTTAAGTTAAAAGTAAGTTTGATTTACTTACTTAGGAAATTAGATGACAAAACTGCCTTTTTGCCTCAGGAGAAAGTTCCATTTAATCTCTATCCTACAGTGAAACCATCCAGGGAATCTGTCTAGTTCTCCTACCCCTAAAGACAATAGGTGGGGGGAATAATAACCCCTGATTTCATGATAATAAGATCAACATATGGGATTTAATAAGCCCAGGAAGGTTGGCACCTTCTTCCTTAAGAACAATATCCTTTCGGTACCAAGGAAATCCACCAGTTTTCTCCTCTTTAGCAAGGTCATTCACTGATAGATACAGTTCTTCTCTGTATGTCAAGAGGGAAGCTAAACTGTAGGGCTATTTTTTAAACTTCTAGTCATCCTATTAAGTGATGAAATCAATATAGTGGGAGTCTAACAAGCCCTTTCAATGAAAAATGTATTTCTCACAAGAAAGTTTGCTGAACCAGAGTATGTAAAACCATACAGTTTGAATACTTTTCTACTTATTTCCAAATGGCTGGGTTCAACAGGTCCAATGTCAACACTTAAAATAATGGCAGAAAATTTGAGATAAAGAAAATCAGAAGTTAATCCCTAGAACGTTGATGGAGTAGCTAAAATTTAAAACTCCTCTAAAGTCCCGTAACTTCTCCAAAAGCAGAAAATGTGGCTGGAGATTAAATGAACATTGAATACAAGAAATTGGAGGTTTGTAGTGTATTGGGAATCCTTCAGTGAGGATGCTTTAAACTCAGGAGGCTGACTGCTGAGCCCTAAGGAGAAGGCTAGACCTGTGACAAGGAATGTAGTAGGTCATAAGCTAGAGGAATAAAAGGCAGAAAATAAAGTTATATAAGATTCAAAGTATACCACAGTCTTAAGAAAAATTCACTCAAAAGAACTAGAGTTCTTTGGGAAACTAAATGATCCTATGTCTTTCCCATGAAGTGTTAATGGGGCCACATCAACAGGACACAAGGAGCAAGTGGGAGAAACTTCTACTACCAAAGATATGACCAGGTGAATATCAATATGAAAACAAGTGTTGCCAATGGATCATTCAGTTCCAAAGGATAATTAAATAACACCAACAGTAACTCCTCACTGATCACTTTCGGAGGAAGATACAAACCAACTCAATATTTTAAATACTAGAAAATAGCCAGGCATGGAGGCTAATGACAAATCCTTACACTTTGGGAGGATGAAATGGGTTGATTGCTTGATCTCAGAAGTTCGAGACCAGCCAGAGCAAGTGCAACACCTCATCTCTACTTAAAATAGAAAAATTGTCCAGGTGTTGTGGTGGGTGCCTGTAGTCCCAGCTACTCAGGAGACTGAGGCAAGAGGATCACTTAAGACCATGAGTTTGAGGTTGCTATGAGCTATGACACCACAGTACTCTACCCAGGGTGACAGAATGAAACTCTATCTATAAATAAATAAATAAATAAATAAATCCTGGAAAATAAAGAGAAATAATCAGTTTTTTTTGCATTTTCTAAATAAATTGAACTGAGGTAAACCAACAAGTTAATAAATGGAGGTTGCTATTCATAGAAGGAAGTTCAACTAAGAGATGAAAAGGGAAAGACCTTCTGGGCGGCTTAACCCTCACAGTTTCAGTAAATACAAGCATGTGACTCTCTCAGTGATAAACACACAGTATAATTAATTAATTTTTAATAAATACTCTGTGTATTAAAGTAACAAGTGAAGTGTTACTATCACTTTCTAATGGGAAACTTGGTAGTGGTTTGTTTTGTTTTTGTTTTTCCTCAAAATGTATCAGATGTTAATTCTCTTAGGTTGGTTAATTAATCAGCAAATAGTTAAGTAGATTTAGTCAAACATCAGCTGGGGAGGGCAACATTATCTCAAAGAGAAGGTAAAATCGTGAGAGAGGACCTGAAAGCAAAGGACATCTGGCTTGATGCTTTAGAAGAAAGGGATGCAGCTGTTGGGTTTTTCTTTCCTTCTTGCTCCTACTTTGTATGACATCTCAGAAAATGAGGAATACTAAAGCTAAAGAGAACAGAGAGGGCAGAGTACAAAGAAACAGAAAACATTTATAGAGGGGCTCTCCCACGGAGAGAGAAGTACTGGGCATCTGAGGAGGTGATGACACTGTGGCCTGAGAACTTCTGAGTTCAGGCTTACGGAAGGAATTTAAGGAGAGAACAAACACAAACATTTTGGAAAATGCACAACTACGTATCTGTAGAAATATCTGTACTTAAAACAACAGCTATACAATTATCTCATTCAGTGTTGTCTAAAATTGCTTTAAATGACTATTTAGATAAATAATTTCTATATAAAAAGTACAGAAATCTGAAAAGTCACCTAAAGTATCTCCTATAGTGAAGAGATTTTAGTTTTAGTTTGCAAACTAAATAAAACTTTTCTGGGCTCAATTTTTTCATCTATTGAAAATAAGTAATAATATTTCTACTTTCATGAATTTGTTGTAATAATTTTTTAAAGGAATCAAGAAAAACTTTTAACTCATGAAGATCTGTAAACACTTTTGAAATCATTATGAAAATATTTGTTGAAAATAGCAATGCATACTGAATATTAATGACAGTCTCCACTTTTCAGCTAAGAAACACTTGCAACATGAAACTTACATTTGGTATTGGCACAAGAAAACTATAGTGAATAAGGGTTTAATAGGCTTAATGTTCTAGGATAATATAATTAGATCTGCGATTAGTTCTAGAACAATATAATTAGATCTCAGGCAGTAGCTTGTGATATTGTTGTTGTTTTTTTTTTTTTTTTATAAACAGATGGACAAATAGGGTTGCCTGGAACTCAGTTATATTTTTTAAGCTCTGACATCTGAAAAAAAGAAGAAAAGTTTACTGGTAATAAATATTCGTAAGTATATCACTGACCTCTAAGTTATTATGCAATTTAATTAATATTAAATCCATACCATATTGCTGCTCATAAACTACATGAATCTGAGGCTCTCCTGGCCTCAGTATCCACATCTGTAGGCTTGAATATTAATAGTACCTATCTAAACTGGGACACTAAAGGAATTAAGTGAATAGTGTCCAGAGAAATCATCCGACAGATTTTAGCTATTCTACTATTATTAGTTTTTTTGTTAGGAAAGTTTATATTTGACTTATTTCCAGTGGAACTGGATATTTAATTAGTATCTATAACACAAAGTAATATTTCCTTTTCTATAATATATGCTAATGGATGTTGTTGCTATGGAAATGGTGAATAAGATGGAAAAGTCACGTTGAAAATTGGAACTTACTCTGAATTTTCAATGAGAATATTTTCATAGGGTTTCTTCAAGATTTGCCCATGTGTGCATAAAATCACACTGGATGATTTCTGTTCTTTCTTTAGATTAACTAACTCATACAAACTCATCCATTCAGACACCTGCTCTTGCCTTGAGCCTTTCCTAGGGCTGTACTACCTCAAACGCCCTTCCTTCTCTTCTCTGTCCTTCCCATTTCTCTTCCCCCAACTATTGCAGTCTATGGTGATTCGGACCGACATCTCATAGGGCTTCCTTTTTTAGTTGCCACCATCATATTGGTTAATATGTTAGAAAAGTTTACATGGGCATGTTCTTTCCCAAGGCAAAAGTGTGTCCTTATCTCTGTTTTCCACACTGTGTGTGCATGCCCAGCCACCAGTATGCATACACAGAATCAATGTTTGCTGAATTAAACAAAAAAGTAAAACCAGTCTAGAATAAGCCCTAGGATTAGAAAGGAGCTTGCAGATAATATAGGATGATACCCTAACAAATGTTTCCATCTTTCCACATCCTCCTCTAGAGATTATCTCTGCTTGAACAGTTCTTGTAATAGAGAACTCACTACCGTCCAAGACATCTATTCTCAAGAAATTTTAAACATTAGGAAGCCATGTCTTGTGTGGGACACTGGAAATCTAGCATTCCTGCAATAGGTATCTCGGTGTTCATTCCAACGTTATTGAGATCTACCTATCATTGATATAATACTGATAATGATCAACTAGTTATTCTGTTTAAACTATTGCATTGTAAATGGAGAACAATGCTTAGTCTATGTACACAAGGGCATGAATCAATGAGGGACAAAGACAGAAACAGTGTGAAAAATGACTTTTTATGTGATCAAATTTCCTGTCTCTGCAGTAGGAGATTCCTTCTCAAGGCTAATACTAAAAACAGCTAATTAAAATTAAACCCTACATTTCAGAAATGTTAAAAGTAATTGAAGAGAGGAAAGATGGATAGTTAATATTTCAGTGAATAGTTACTATGGAAATATAGCATTTAATTATAAAAAAGTATTTTGAAACAAAATACAAGTACTTAGAGGTGATGAAAGTTAAGAAGCACATAGAAACAGGCCCACTTGTCTTTTAAATGTAGGTTAGAATGCCTCTTCACTTAAAAATTCTCTATTATATATAAATGTAGAGTTAATCTTTGAATTGGTTATGTTAGTATCTTTTTGGAGGAATGTTTTCGGAATCCCTTCTCTATAGAGTCAAGATTTTATAGTCTCTTATGGCAAGACCAGGGACAAGCTTTGGTATCACTCAGTCTTTCATTATCAGGGTCACTTAGCTGCCGTTAGAGATAATCTAGGAAACGGGGAAGAAAGTCAACAATTTCTTTGCTGTTGAGCAAAGAAAAGTATTTAGAAAAGCATATAATTAAATACCAAATTTTTGGTGAACAATTACATGCATTACTAAAAAAAAAAGAAAGAACCTAACATCTGTAAAATATAACCAGAGCCATATAAATCAATAGTTTGGGATAAAATAAAAAAATTAGAAGAGGAGAGAAGTAACATTTTAAGATGGACATATAAACAAAGGAAATTAACAACAATAGGAGATTTAGTAATTTAGTACTATTTTGTTACAAACAATAAAAGCTATCTGTATTTAAATAACAGAGTGGAGAGAAAGTATGAATAATCAACAATAAACAATAGAACATTCTTTTTGACTTGCAAATGTACTTGCTAAAGTTCTTCTCTGTCACTTTACAACTATTAGAGTTATTCCCGCTGACAGAAGGAGCGGGACCCAGCCCAGCAATTTTGCAACACAGGGAAATACAATATAAAAAATGACACACAACAGGAAGGGGGAAAAACAGAAATGTCATTGCAAATGGAACATCATGGCTGTAAAATACACTTAGTAATGTGAGAAATAAGATATATAATAAAGAGAAATATTATTTTTGATGTACTATTTTCCTGAATAATTTATCAGTATCAGTGTCTCTCGAGTGTGTTGCCTTGGATAGTGTACTCCAGACTGTACTCTGGGCTACCTAACAGGTAAAGAGTCTACTTTCCCAAGAAGAGGAAGGGAAGGATGATTTATTAATCTTTCAATAGCATAAGAAGGTCAATGAGGCTAGAGTGAGGCCTGGGTCACACCAAAGCAAAGACTAATGTCACCAGGCCACTCCCTGCCATTCTTCTTGTCTGGAAGAAAATGATGCATTACTTTTTTTTTTTTTTTTTTTAAGTACACAGGCTACTCCTGTCTTCTAGATCCTGCTACAATAAATGCTTTGGAATGTGGAAATTATACACCAGCATCTAGCATGAGGCTCAGCACACAGTAGGTGCTGAATCAATATTTTTTGATAGAATGATATTGTTTTTGACAGAATGAAATTTTTTTTTATCATGTCTGACATATGTTAGGCCAAGTAAAATGACATCTCCAGTGGTAACCATGGACGCAGTGACCTACTTGACTTGGGAGACCTTTTGCCCAGAGCAATCCAAAAGTTTTGTAGCAAGCTTTGCAGTTTTGTTTAAAAGTCCCAGATCAAGCAGAGAAGCACTGTGACCGAGAATGCTGGCCAGCGGAAGACAGCCCCAGGACAGCAGGCTGAGGCCCTGGGACTGGCGGGGAAGGCGGTGGAGCGGTGCAGAGCCAACCTGTGGGGTGGCAGTGAACTTGCATGCCTCCCCATCAACAGTGTCAGCAGCTGAGTGTTTACAGACCCCTTTAATTAAAGGTTATCTGACAACTTGAGAAGGCAAAAAAAAAAAAAGCAATAACTCAGAAGAAAACCTCAGTCCTTCCAAAAACTGCCCCCGACTGGAGGTCGCACTGGTCACCATCACCATGGAGACACGAGAGCCTGCTGCCTTCTTCATCCATCTCGTCTATTACACAGGGAAGCCCTGCACCCAGGGGGCACGGCTGCGGCTCCACGGGCCCAGGGGAGGCAGGAGGGCTTCTACTCCTGTCTTCTTAATCCTAAGGATACACTTTCCCAAAGGGGGAGAATTTTCAAAAGAAAAGAATTTGAAGGGAAGTGAAAATGTAGGTTGGAAAACAATTAGCTGAGAAATTATTCCAAGAACAGAGAAGACCGTAAGGGAATAAAGAGAAAATTACCCAAGCAAAAGTAAAAGTAATACAAAGAAAAGAGGAGAAAAGCTGCAGAAAGCAGGCAGGATTTCCGACTTTTCGCTGCGTCTTTCCTTCTACTCCCTGCTAGTAAGACTCTGGTTTAACGCTTAGGCCTGGAATTCGATCACGCTGGTGCCGACTAACATAGGTCACACTTCTAAATAATGATCGCCACAGACGGAAAAGCCACACCTGAAGGAAGAAAAGGGCTGACTCTTCTTCAAAGAGAGAGAGAGAAAGAAACTTCTGTCAATTAATGATTGTCTACTACCCAGCCAGGCATGACATGGGCATTCTATGCATGTTCCCTGACTTACGTGGCACAGATTACCTTGTGGTTTCACAGATGGTGGGAACAAGGAGGCAAGTAACCTACGTCAGGTCCGCAGAGGAAAGGAGGCTAACTAGAACTCTACCCTAACTCTCTGACGCCTAATCGGAGGGGCTTCTCCTCATGACACTGCCTGTGACATACATTTATTTGGTGATGCAAGAATGACAATATTAGATTTCTCTTCAGGGAGCAATTTCCCAAGACTGTATTTTCCATTTAGCTGTGTCTGAATTATTGATTTGTTTATAATTGCTATCTGTTACCATAAAGATCTATGTTCTGTTTTAGGAGTAAGAAGCCTATTAGCATGAAAGTTTTCTTCATGGCAAGTGTATCACACATCAATTAAAATGAGCACAACTTCCCAACAGCCAGGCCAGGTGCTGCACAGGACTATCAAGCCATATTCAACATCTGCAAGGATCTTGACAGAAATTACAAATGACGTGCCATACAAGCCGCTGTCTCTAAACCAATGCATCTTGCAAAAACCCTCAGAACTCTCAGCCTACTATACTGGAAATGTGCTCACACACAGTGCCACAGAAAGATGGTGCAAGAAAGACTAACGAAGGCAAAGATGAGTAGAGAGCCAGAAACAGAACTGCGAGGTGGTCTTCTAAAGAATGACACTGCCCCAGCACCATGTGTACACCGAATCCTATGACTGCTAAGCAGCTATACTAATCAAAACTTCTGTACAACAGGACTCTACTAATCTAGTTAAAGGAGGAAAAAGGCATATGCCTTTCCTCTTAGAATTTATAATTAACATGCGGCCAGGGAACACTGTCTCCCCTAGCACAGCACTTACCTCTATTAAAAGGTCATTTCTCTGGTTACAGTGAATAACCTTTTGGCTGTCTTTCTGACAAAAATTACTTATGCACTATTGGCATTGAACTAGGGAAAAGATGAGCTGAGTTGAGTTTTCACTAATTTGTCTTAATTTTATACTCAAAGAGCAATTAGAGTACAATCTCATAACCCATAGACCTTTCCAACTGTTCCTCAGTTGTACCCCAACATTGTGTAGAAAAGGATCAATAAAGGCCCAGAGACTACTTTGAGAAGCACTGGAGTCCCTAACACCCAAGAGTAGATGCCCAGAGACGTCCCTGTGAGCAGTGGAGTCCCTAACACCCAGGGTAGATGCCCAGAGACGTCCCTCTGAGCAGTGCAGTCCCTAACACCCAGGGAAGATGCCCAGAGACTTTCCTGTGAAGGAGGAAAGGAGATGCAGAGGGGCGAAGAGCTTGAAAAATGGAGGGACAGAGGTGCAAGAAAAATCATGATAGATTTCTTGTCAACACTGGGGGAAAGTCCCCAAAGGTTCATTTGATCCCTCTCAAATGCACTAGAGCAGTTAGTTGTTCTCCACTTTATCTGACATTATTATCCATAAGGAAGGTTTTACAAACTTATTACTTGGGTCCCACCTCCTAAAAATTCTGATGTAATCAGTCTTAGGCAAGGCTCATACGTCAATATATTTTAGAAACACTTCAAGTATTCTAATATGCAGACAGTGTTGAGAACCACTGACCTAAAACAATTCCCAAATGCCAACAAACGTAAACCCTACGTCAGGCAAGGTTTTAACATACTTTAACCACACCAGAAGAAAACATATCCTAAAAGCTCAAAACAGCAGAACATGAGGATATTGCTAAATGATAGCAACAGTCATAACAAAACAAAACCTAAGAACGAGGAAACAAAAGTGAGCAGAAAGACCCAGTGGGAGCAGCGCTGATCAGCTGTCACATGTGCTGTCACCAGCCTGGGTGCACAGCAGCCTGGGGCCAGGTGTGCAGGATGCACAGCCAGACAGTCCCTTCCCATTTCACAGTTGAGGAAGCTGAGACTCAGACATGTGAAGAAACTTCCCTAAGGTCAAAGCTAAGAGAACAAAGATAGAATTTGACCACAGATCTTTTCCAAGTCTAAAACTTTCTTCTCTGTATTTTCTGGAACATTTTTTTAGTACTTTCTAACTTAACACATGGGTTCTGGGCATTAGCTTGTTCTGAGATGAGAAGAAAGTATGATTTTAGCAACATTTTCCACTGCAGAACCTCTCACGAGCTCACTATAAGGGATATATTGCACAGCTCCCAGCTATTAGCTATCTGACAGTTGGCAGTGTGTAAGTAAAGAGAAGAATTAAATAATAACATCCAAGGAGCTTGCAGAGGACCGAGGGCAAAGGCCTCTGAGTGCAAAGTAGATTTTAGCATGAATGACCGACCACACCCACTGACTGACAATCTACGCGCCTGCACAGATATACTCAAAACGGCCTGTGTGGGGAAGGGGGCTCTTTGGGACCTAGACAATAGAGAGACATTGGAAATGTTGGAATTCCCAAATATAGCTAAGTGATAATCTAATCTGCCCAACCAGAAAACAAACTACAAGGAAAGAAAACTATATCGAAACAATCATCTTTCAAGTAAAATTAGGAAAAACCAATAACCCAGAAATACTATAGATAAATCCACATCAAACATATTTGTCATTTCTCAAAATAAACTGTGAAATTAGGAGTACTCTTAGGTTAAATCTGTTTTTAAAACTTTTTAAAAAACTATAGTTCTAGTAGAAATTTTCAAAAAGATGAATTTAGTAGCTGATAAAGATGAATGTAATACCTTCCCACGTGGGGCAGATGGGCATCATGACACCCTAGGACTGGGGTCTCATTTATTAGCATAGTCACAGCTAATAATAAAAGTTCATGGATTGTTAACTTCCCTCAGGGTAGAAAACATATCCTCAAATTTAAATGAACAAAGCCAAGAGTCAGGAAAGAAACAAGAACACTATCTCATTCTCTTACAAAGCCAAGTATCTGGTTAAAAATGTATAATTAGATGAAATGCACAAATGGATAAGAAAAAATTTATAAAAGTGAACAAAAAGAACTCTAGACATTTAGAATGTTAGCAGAAGGGCCTTTGACATGGTGTTAAATTGTGTTTAAATTAAGCAAATTAACTCAGTATAATTACTTAGCAATATTTACTTTATAAAACTTTTAATTGTCCTGAAACTTATTTTCATTTCCTATTCCTTTTAGTCACATTTTAAAGCCCATGGTGAGTATGTGTGCCTCTGCAGGTGCTGACTGCATGTGGCCGTGAGTGGACGGACACACTCATTGTGCTACGGTTTCTAGCTCATGATTTCTTGATGTTTTTGGGTTTTGGTATGAGGACAATTAGTATAAATGAAGATATAAAGAGTGTCTACAAGATAATTCTTGCTTTCTTTAAAAAAACTTTCACTGATTTTGTAACTTTTTGTTCTTCGTAAGTATTAGGACAATGGCTCCTTACTTACCATAATCTGTGATTTTACAGGACACCAAGTACAGCTCTTTTAGGTTTTGTCCTTCCTTTGCAATGACCTCCACACACCTGAAAATCATACCAAAAAGTGGTGAGTTACACTAATGCATTTCAAGGCAACCTACCCAAGGTTTAGCAACAAATTTAACAGGAAGAGGTCACAGCTCTCTTCTTTCAACAAACCGCTTCCAAGGTGTTTCAGGAAAAGTATCACATTCCCTGCTTTACACTCAAGTGCTCTCATACCTAAATGTCTTCAATTAAACACTGCTATGACTAGTGTAGCTTTTAAACAAAAGAGATTCCGAAGAGACATTTCCATATTTCTTTAAGAGTAATGCTACATTTGGTAACAAATGACTAGCAAATATATGCTATATAAATGAACTTATATCATATATAATGAAATAACATAAAGCAGTTATAATAAAACTGTTGGATATACTTGAATTGTCATTATAGGTGGGTGGTGATAGTCTATTATTTAGGAAGAAATTTGATAATGTTGAAATAAAGATTTTTGTGGAACTTTACTTAACATAAGAAAAATATGGCCTAAAAATCTAACTTTCACAAATTAGAGGTGACAGAAAAATCTGAATACATAAGAACTTTTACTATAAAATGTCTTATGCTTAATAGTTCAAGTGAATTGTTGTGCTTAGGCCATTTTAACGATACACATATAGATAGTTAAAATTTAAAGGATTTTCTGATTTCATTTACATGAAAAGATTTGCAAATGGTTCATTCTGCCCTAATAGCCCTAGCGGAAGTTTTAGTACAGAACTGAATGAACTTGAAAAATAATGATTAACAATCCTATCCATCTTGGGGCTCCATATGCTGTAATATCAGAGGACTGTGTGGTCGTACTGACACAGGGGCCTGAGCACTCTTCAAGGCAGCCCATGTTTTAATCTTTATAAATAACAGTTAAGTAAAAGGGTAAAAGCAAAAGAGTCATTAACCTTTTCTAGGAAATAAGGACCAAGTAATTTGATACCTGGGTGCATAATCCATCAAAAAATTACTCAGAATCCATCTCTGTCTTGTAGATATTTTATTTGCTGTCGGGCTTATTTGTAGGTATCTTCATAAAATGTCAAGAATTTATACAATTTTACTTCACATAATTTATTATTGAAGGTTAAATAAGTTATACAGAAGATTTATCTTTCTTTTAAAATATTTTTCATAGAATTTTGTTTTAATAGAATGATAAATATTTCAGATTTCCTCAGAATAACTGAATAACATGCTTTTTGACTATTAAAAAAGATTTATGGTAAAATGGAAAACCTTTTCTATGACTATGACAGAAACCTAAAACGGTAACACAATGAAATTATGAATATTACAGATTATTGTGAAGAGAAATTTCAAAACCCAATTCCCCATGCCATTTGGTTTTAATGTAACATTTGAGTAAGTTCACCAAAAAAGAAAGGGTAAAAACAGAAATGAAGTATTACCAATAATAACATTTTACATACAATTTTAAAACCTAACTTTTACATGCTAAAAGTAAAAATAAAGACCCCCAAATAATTATAAAATCTTAAATAATTTTAAAAAATGACGACTTTCTGTCAAATCAAAAATATATATCTTACTGTCCTCCTCCATCATACACCAAAAATATTAGCAGATCCAATATCTGCTGTGGATTTTTTCCACCAAAAATCATTGTGTTTTGTTTTCATGTTCTATTCAAATAGTTTAAAACCTGTGGCTGCATATTTGATTATGAAAAACTCTAAACAAAAACAATACCCTATCTGTGCTGCCCCCTTGATTCTATATTAGATATGCTACAATGTCAGAGAGACTACAGGCAGCACATGACACAAATCCATTTCACTGTACAAACCAAGCGACATGCCACTGGAAACGCAGTGAGAGCTAGTATTTACATGAAAAGAAAGACCAGCCCCTGGATGAGACTGTCCTAACCCATGAAAGGCCTTATATAAGCATCATAGTGTTTCCCCATGTGACAGAGAAAACGTCAATAAGTGTGGACCATTATGGATAGATATCACAAGATTAATTTATTCAAGACATAACACATGACTAAAGAATGAGCAGTAAGTATTTTTCAGACAACAAGAGGAAAGCGCTCTGCTTTTCTAGAGCATCACCGAGGATTTTTTCTCTGTTCCTTTTGCGTCCAGGCACACAGGTTTTCTAAACACTGTCCATCTCCCTGTACCCATGGCCATGGCTGGAAGTTATACACAACACAGAACCATTCACTGAATAAGAATTCATGGAGGAACAAAAGCAGTCCTTGGAAGATTTATTGCAAAATACTGATTTCTTATCTTTCACCGATGGGATATTTGAGGAGAAGTTGTATGAATCTGGACAGAAACTCTTAATGTAATAATAAAACACAAAATTGAGTGGATGAAATAAGTCGATTAAACAGCTATTGTTTTGAGAGTTGACAATGACAGTGGTTTGTGTTACCCCGTGACAGCAGCTTGGTGGGACGGACACCACCACCTGTCCCTGCAGGTGTCTGAAGCCGTATCCTTCATCCATGTCTAGGGTCTGAGGCGGCACGAGGTGATGGCAGCCCAAGATGAGAGACCGGGGTGGTGACTGTCCTTTTCTCCTGAAACTTGGGGTGCACTTCAGAATATATTTACAGAAAGTACAGAATGAAGTCTGTGAAGGCCACTTACTCTACCAGTCTGTGTTTTACAGAGCTGTGGCTCCAGGCACGACCATGAGCATGCTAGTCTCAGCGAATTCTCAATTCACTGTCTAGGATGTGCATGTGAAACAGAGTGGTACATCTTAGTAAGTATTTAAACTTCTGACTACAGGTGCTCATATAAGTTTTTCAAGGGGTACTTTTTAAGTGTCACCAATAAAAGAGAGAAATTATTGCGAAAGGTTAATCTTTACCTGAGAAGGAGAGCGACAGAATCAGAGACCATGTTTAAAACCTCTGCTTTTTCATCTCCTCTCCTATCCACAGATATCGCTCAGGAGAATATTCACAAATTACAACAATCAATTATAATTTTGCCCCGAGGGACAAGCCAGAAGCCCCTGAACTTAGGGTCCAGCATTCACGGTTTTCTTCTTTCTCTCGCACACCCTGTCCTCTGATCCCTAAGGACAAACCTCAGAATATCAGAGGACCAACATTCTCTAGGGGTCAGTCTGTTCAAAGATTCCCCACTTCATGCATAAAATTGTAAGAAATTATAATACTTACAAAAGAACTGTATTCTTATGAAAGGTAACAATCTATATGATTAAAAAGAAATTTATAATATGAGACAATGGCATAGTGGGGAAATGCTGAATCACATCAAATACTGTTAAAGTAGCCCAGGAATGTCAAACACAAGCCAAATAAATTGTCTTCCTGAGTTCTGAGAAATCAAGAGGGGTGTGTCTTAACCAGAGTATTTGAATAAAGAATCAAAAGACATAACGTTCCAGTCTCATCTCAAGGGACACACAGAACCACCACCTTCCTCGATTGGAGCCCCCATCAGCTTTCTCTACAACATGAGTCCATGTGAAAAACTTCTCCAAATCTAATGTCCTAGGTTCTTTTAAATATGCTTTAGTTTATTCTGAATTGGCTCTGCTCAGTTTGTTTTCCTGCTTTTATGTTTTTGCAAGGGTCTGAAGAGAATTTTAAAAAAAATTCTACCATTGTAAATTCCTGAGTCCCAGTTGTTACGTACACACATATAAATCCTTCCAGAATACACCAAAAGGGCCAGGAAACCAGCTCTGAAGTATCCAAAGAAGCCAGAATTATTTTTTATAATAATGTAATTTTATGCTCACTTGGTTTTTGTAATTCTCTAAATGTACCTGAAAAATTCAATGAAATTTGAAAAGCAACAGAAAGGTTACTTTTGTGAGTTTTATAGGATTTTTTTTCAGAGAAGGCATTACTTCATTTTAGTGGAGGGAAAAATCTGTCTCCATAGCAATAGATTCCTAATCACCTGATTTATGTGAAGGGTAAAGGTTAATGAATTAAGCTGTGTAAGCTTCAAAACTATCAAAGGAACCCAAAAGAGCCTTGAATTATGGAAAACAATGGTCCATTCTACATACATACCAAATTTTTATGTTTTTTGTCTCCTACTCAAAAGCTGGAACATGGCATTAGTGACAATTGAAAAGAACTAATGAGGAAATATGACTACATTGCTTGCAATCGGAGTGTCCTAGGAGACCTTGTTACTGTTTGTGATGTGCTTCAAACCCAAAAGAAGCTAATTGGAGCTGCCAGACACTGGTTTGCAAATCTCACTTGAAAGGACAGGCTCAATCACCTTAGAGGTGTGAAAAGAAATGTCCCCGTTAGAGATGGATTAGAATGTGGCCTGGAAAATTTCAAAATAAACTTTATAATGTTCTTTCTTAAGTCACTTTCATGTTTGAATAATAGATGTATCTTTATGCAGAAGAAAAAGTGTAACAAGACAAAAACGACCTCACAGATTTAAAATAAAAAAGTAAGAAGAATGGCGCAAAGTAACTGGCAAATGAGTGCGACCAGGAGCCAGGTGTGTACACGGCTGAGTGAACAAGTAGATCACGCCTCCAAACTCCTGAAACAAACACATCGGAACGATAATCTACTGGGGGGGTTGGAAGCAGAACTTCACTTTAATCATTTCTAGAAACTAAGCAAGCCAATAAGCCAACCTATGTTATGTAGATTGTAAGTGGGTAGAGGCTGAAGATGCTGAAGATAACACGTGCACAGGCGTGGAAAGGAGTTGAGAGGGTTTACAGGCCACAGAGAGAGTGACGAGAGAACAGACATAGCCAGATCCCTGCGGAGAGGCTCACCTAACTCATTCGTTTGTTACATAACTATACGTATGACTTGAGAACCAGCTGCTGCGTACACACATATAAATCCTTTCAGCATACACAAAAATAGCCATGTAAATGATAGCAGAGGCCACCGAAACACTGCTTGGCATCTTATGGAAAGAATAATGATATCTGCTTGATTTTTCTAAAGCCTCAAATTGAGTTTTACTGCAGAATAACCCAATTGTTGTGCAGTAAATGAATGGACATAATTTACAGGTATGGCTTGCCTTCAAAAAAATACACAATATAAATGATTTCTATGTGCAAAGATAATTTTACAGGTAAACATTTATAAGAAGACTTAATTCAAGAATCTATTAATATACTTCATTTTCCCCCCAAAAGACTGAAAAGCAATCAAGACTCTATTAATAGGACTTTCCCTCTTATTGCGTTAGAATGCCATTGCAGCTACGAGCACCACACTTAAGAGGTACTTTTTCTAGGAAGTAGGCACCTTAATCTTATAGAAATAGCATGAAATAGTTATTTTTATCTTTTAGTTAAACAACCGCACATGCATGACGAATAGAAGGTTATTTCAGGAAAATGACAGATGGCAGCAAGGTAATATGTTGCATTTTATAGGTATACTTTTTTGGTAAATGCTCTTCTACTCAACTCCATTAACAGCACAGTAAAAAATATACACCTAAGTCAATTTTTTTCATGTAAAGTTCTAAAGTTATTCTCACAGAAGAGAGATTTGCTGCAAGGAAGATTTTTTAAAAAGGTTGGCTTGCAATTAAAATGCTAAAGCAATGCTGAAAGCACATTCTTAATATACCACAGGGGCAAAGACCAGAATGACATACAAAATGTCACCAGCTCCACCAGTTAACAACAATTATCTTGGGACACTCATTAAATGTTCACTTACCAAATGTTATTCTCTGGAAAGCCAATATCTGATTAGCGAGCCCGAAATTACTTTAAGCATTTGCTTAAACAGTAACAAAGTGATGCACATTTTGTCACACGGAAAGGTGATGGAAGGTTACAAAATTAGAATAGTACTATTTTGCTGTTGTTTAGTTTTTAATGAGGCATACCACAAGAAGTGGCTTGGAAACTGAAATGTTATCGAAACCTGACTTCCATGGGTTTGCATCTTTGCCAACTGAAGTGTTACACTCTCAAAGAAAAGGAGGCAGAGAAGACGCCTTCATCCGCTGGTTCTTTCTGGACTGCCCTCGCCCTGCGTGCTTCCAAGATCAGATAGCTTTCCTAACTGGGGAGTAAATAGGATTCAGCCCTGAAAGCGTAATACAACAACAAATTAATAGTTGTAGGATGTTTAGGAATAGCTATCACAGACCAACTACAACAGAAACCCTTTTATTTGCTCATATAGCAAAAGATGTTTTCTTTTAGTGTGAATGTTTCTCAGACTTCTTTAAAAATGTTTTCTAGATAGCATAAAACCTCTGTACATTTTGTTAAATTACTAAGAAATAAGACGGTGAAAGGTTTTCCAAGAAGAAGATGCTGAGATTGAACTAACAAACTTCTGATAAACTTGGCTCCGACTTTAATACTTCTAATGTATTTATCCAAATGTCTTGTTCTTAATTTTAGCCATTATTCCATCCTATCCCAAATTCTCTGTACTCTAAATATCATGTAACAAGGTGAGCTAAGAATATGCAAGAGGCAGAAAAAAGGTGCTACACTTTTATATATTTAATTCAACAATGTTTTATTGAGTATAAACTATGTATTAGAATACTAAGAGAGCCAGGTACAGTGGCTCAAGCCTGTCACCCTAGCACTTTTGGAGGCTGAGACTATAAGACCGTTGAGGCCAGGAGATCATGAGTAGCCTGAGCTGCACAGCAAGAGCTAGTCTTTACGAAAACCAGAAAGAATAGCCTGCCAAGGTGGTATGTGCCTGTAGTCCCAGCTGAGGCAGGAGGATCGCTTGAAGCTGCAGTGAGCTATGATGACGTCACTGCAGTCTAGGCTGGGTGATAGAGAGAACACTGTATGAAAAAAAAAAACCGGACAGGAAATGCCAAAAGATATAATATGATATAATCAAGCCACATTATTACACAATGTTGAACACATAATACTTACAACCTAATGAGGGATCAAATAATATTCATTTTTGATATTATTGTTGACATTGATGTCCATACCTAGGAGCTGCAAAGGTGTATTACTATTTCTTAACTACTAAGAATCAGCTGAAGATAGTCATATTTTACGACTAAAGGAAAAGCTAGAAAAAAAGGGAAGAAAAAATGTAAAGACAAGACTTTCTAATTTTATTATTCCTTAATGAGAAAGAGATGTAGTTACTTTGAAATAGGAAGTGTTAAGCTTCTTTTAAGCTGTTTGGAGTTCCATCAAATTGTACTGATAATTCTAGGGGAATCCAGAGGCTGTACAATTCTGATACAGTTATGACAGGTGCTAATATTATGGCTTATTTTAATAGAGAGGGCAGAGGCCAAGATTTTTATCACCCTACATGTAACAAAAATTTACTATGTGGAAGCAGAAGCCCAAGCCCTTATAAAACCAGAGATATTTTTAAAAATGTAAAATAATGGTCCATTTTAGTAAATTATAATTCATCAGAGGCTATTCCTTCCCTGAGCAAAAGGTCAGGCAAAAATCTGGCAAGCTCCAAACCACCCCTCCCCACCACCATTAATAAAAACATTGATAATCAAGGGAGAAATATTTTTCAGAGGATATTATCAGGCTTTCAAATAGCTAAAATGAATACCATGACATGTGGATGGAACAATAAACGCACAGTGCTGATCTCCCTAACTGCTATCAGTATCGATAGAAAAGTCTTAGTTTAACAGATTGTATATTTTAAGCTCACCTTTAATTTAAAATGACCATGGCTTAAGTTATTTTAGTAGAATATACAAGCACACAGATGAGATTTCGGGCATCATTCATGAAGGAGTTAAGGACTTCCGCACCAGAGGACAGCCACAACTCTGCTTTGCGGTGACTAATTGCCTTTTTAACCCCTGTACTCTGGGAGTTGGTCTGAGCTTCAATACTAGTTTTGTGATACAGCCAAAGATGGATGTTCAACACGGACCTCCCGTGACCTGTGTAACCACGGAGGCAACTCAGACAAGATGCTGACAAAAGGTTTCTTTCTCATTTGGGAAGCCACGAAATCTCTTTTTGGATAAGCCAAATTTTCAGAAGACTATTAAACACAGAAGGTAAAGACAATTTATAAAAGTTAACAGAATGGCTCTCACTTTAGCTAACTATGATTCTAAACACCCCAACAGACCTCTGAAAATTTTGTTTGAGAAAATGGTCTTAGCAATATGGAAAAAAAAAAGATTTAGTTTTAAATGCAATGAAGAGGGTGCCTCAATTTGATGTCTTTGAAAGCTTATAATTAGATAGCTACAATCAAATACAAAGAAGAGCAGATCAACCTCTCCCTCCAATGTCCTCCATGTATTTAAAGCACTCATCCTCAGGAGGCCTGCACTTTGCCATTAATTTTTAAGCACAGCAACTTCCTGGCCTTATCATAAACTAATAAAAAACATTTATAGGTAACTTCGTGGAGAGTTTATATCAATACAAAACTATTTATCCAACAATTAGGAAAACAGAATAGTGAAGGCTGCTTCTTAGTTACCAAACAGTGAAGGATGAGGAAAGAGTTCTAGAGTAGGGATCAAGAAAAGTGAAGTTAGTGGGAACAAAGTAATCCACATATTCATTCCAAAAGAAGAAAGGAGGAAAATCTCCCAGGTTGAGGAAGGGAGGGACATTACATAATTTGACCAAACTGATGGAAAGGAGGAAAATCTCCCAGGTTGAGGAAGGGAGGGACATTATATAATTTGACCAAACTGATGCTTAGTTAGAGTGCACTCTGAATGCTTTGAGGCTGAAGGATCCTCAGTGAATACATAAAACCTGCTTGGGACGCTCTGGGCCGCCCACTGCTTTACTCCCATGCCCCCATCATTACATATCAATGTCCGTGTCAGGGGTGAATCATCTTTGCTCTAACATTTACAGGAGAGAGGCAGCAGGTCATGGTTAGTTGTTCTGGCACATTGTGTTTACAGGGAGAGTTAACTTCTTAAGTAAAGAAATTAACATTTACACTTCTTTATTTCAAGTTTAACAGTCCATGTGTTTCTTTAAATGACAATGAGGGGTATCAACCAAGAATCCTCTTATGAAATTTAAGCAGTTCATAGTTTTTAAATCCCAAAACAAAGATAACTGACTTCATTTAATTTGTATTTAAAAATTTGTAAAATTTGTATTCTGAAAGATAGAGACACAAAGCCTTCCACATTTTCTTCTTAACATTCAAGTAAATATAACAGGATGAGATTCAGAAATTAGAGAAAAATGCTACTAAATCTTACTTAGCTTCTCTGGCTATCAAGTCAGTTCAGTGATTCCTTGTAAAGTTCATTAGCCTGTAAAACGAATACACTTCTGGAGGTTTCTTTCTAAATTGTTTAATTTGTCCAAATAATGCAAAAACTTGATTACATATAATTTAATTTATATTGCAAGGAGTGTACAGTACATAGCTATATGCATTTACATATATGATTCTTAACAAATACATTTTGCCCTTACTGATATTGTCAGTAAATTAACAAAAACATAGTTGTATCTGTATTAAGGAAAGAATTTAGCAGCCAAGTCTCTGAAATGCCATAATCATGAAAATCCAGGCCACTTTGCTTGGACTAGTCATCAGCCTCTCTTGCTGCGAAAGTGACGGAAAGCTGATGGAATCAGCATGTAAGACTGATAGAAACCATAGGGAAGAAGTATTACCCATTTCCTCCTTGCAGAAAGTTGCAAAAACAAGACAGTAAGTAAACTCCAGGAAAGGAGAAGGCGCACATTACCTTGTTTCAGACAGTGGGGATTTCCACAGGCAAGGTCACGTCTGACAGCCACAGAAACAAGCAACATACCCAACCCAAGAACTCAGCTTTCTGTTATTTTAAAGCATAAATCAAGATGAACAGCATATATCTCTGGTATATTTTTAAATGCTCTGCTGTTGATTATTACAGTTATTGTTTAATCTGCATAATCAACAAACCATTAAAATTTCTGCTCCACCCAGAAAACTCCTCTTTCAAGCACCTAAATAAAAGAGTAAATTTTGGTATTCTGAAGAAGGATCAAGATTGAGAGGTTGGGAGAAAAAGTTAACTATTTTCAAAAGTCATGAGTGGCACACAGACGCAAGAGTAATGCCAGACATTTAAAAACCATGTCAAGTAAACATGCCTGGAGTCAGCTGGTCAGTCCTGTGCTTCTATAGGTCCTGAGGGTACCATAAATTATGTCCCGGTAATGATAGAATTTTATAGAAAAATAAAGTTAGAGCATAAATTATTTCCTGTGATCTTTTATTGAAAGGTAAGCACAAGGTCATCAGATACGCAATATCCTTAGGCCATTTGGCAACATTTGGGGCTATGGGAAAAGTAATGGAATTCAGTGCCACATACTCTTTTTCATGCTTTGAAAAAGGTGATAGAAATAAGAGGTAATAGCATAAATAAGTCAGTGAATGTGACAAATACTTAGGAAAGTATTAGTTGAATTAAGCTTATAGAGAGAATATTTTAAAGAGGAAAAAGTAGAGAAATAATATATTCATATATTATATAATTACTAAGAGACTGAAATTTATTTTACGGGTTTGAATATCTGGCTTTAATTCCACTGGAAATGCATATAAAACTATAAAAGAAATATTGGAGAAAGCAGGGAAGGTAAAAAACATAAATGTAAAAATAATAAAATCTGGGGCATATTCACTCTGAAGGAATTCATACATTTCAGACTTGAAAAGCTTCTATTAAGTGGAATAAAATTTGAAGCTTTCAAGGAACCAAAGAAAGAGGGAAGCATAATAATTATTCGTAATACTATGAGTTTAAAAAAATCTTGTGCTCAAAAGAAAGTACAAAAATACAAGTTATGCTTGAGTTACTTCTGGAAAGATGGAGAGGTAAAGTTTTAAGAAAATACCAAAATGCCCTGTGTGACAGTAGAACCTCCGTAGTTGACCACCTCCCTACAGTGACCACCTCTATAAGCTGACTTAGTTTCCATAGACCAGACATGTACCACACGTACGTACGTATCAGTAAAGTAGGCCTAGTCATGTTGACCACCTCCGTACGTTGACCAGTCTGTTATAGTCCCGTGGGTAGTCAACTTAGAAGGTTCTACTGTACTTAGAACATTTCTTTCTACTTCTTAATACCATTGTGCACTTAATCCATGTGAAACTGGCCTCTCAAAATGTTAAAAAAAATTGTGAAGTATCATTGTATAAGTTTAGTAACATAATACAAAACGAAACACATAATATTTAGCTACATCAGAATTTTACTAAATTTAATGTTTCACGTAGAAAATTAACCAATTATGGATAACGAAAATAATTCTCCAGTGCTCATACTGTCAAAACTATATGTGTGTGTGTACACGTGTATCTGTATTTGTGCAGAATGTAGTTAGTACTCAATTTAGCTTCTATAAGTCTCTTCTGTAAAATGGAAATTATAATATTTACCCCTAAAGATTTTGAGCAGGTTACATTTCATAATGTTTATGAAGTTGCTTTTAGTCATTCAACAAACATTTATTAACACCTACTGTGCCATTAATTATCTAGATATAAAGATAATCTCTTTCTAAAGGGAATTCACAATCTTGTCAACTTTAAATCATCTGCACAAATAAGGCAGTTATTTAGACTAGAATAGTATTTTCTAAAGTACATCTCTAGGACTTAAATAGTTCACATACATAAGAAAGAAATGTATATGATCACTATGTTTATGTGAATCAATAAATTATATTTTTCTTAGTAGAAAAATGAAGGTACAGTATATTGAACAGGATCTAGCATATAGCAAGCAATGAGAAATGTTATGTACATGTTACTATTTAGACCCCAGCACAGTACCTGGCACATTAAAAAATACTTTCTGCAGTAGGCTGAATAATGGCCCCCAAAGACATCAAGTCCCAAATCAGGGAAACAATAAATGTTACCGTCTGCGGAAAAAGTGTGTTTATAGATATGATTTTGAGATGGGGAGATTTTATCCTAAATTATCTGGATAGGCCAGAAATTTGTTACCAACTAGTCCACTTTTACGAAAGAGGCAGATGGCCTCTGACTGAGAAAAGCAGGTGATGTTGCCACATAGCAGACTAGAGTGATGTGCTCACAAGCCAAGGACTGCACACAGCCACCAGAAACTGGACAGAAAAAGAATGATTCTTCCTTAGAGCCTCCTCAGGGAGAATGGCATGCTGATTTTGGTCTAGAAACCTGATTTTGCACTTCTGGCCTCCACAAGTTGATAGAGTACGTTTTTGTTCTTTT
Source organism: Arctocebus calabarensis (assembly GCA_963573935.1). Lineage (NCBI taxonomy): Eukaryota > Metazoa > Chordata > Mammalia > Primates > Lorisidae > Arctocebus > Arctocebus calabarensis. Next base: position 63,069 of record CAUYON010173613.1, on the reverse strand, counting down.
TAAGCTACACAGTTGATGTAATTTGTTATGGTAGGTACAGAAAATCAGACCAGTCCCTGAAAATGTCATTAAATTAATCACTGGATTACTTGTGTGACACAAAGGAATTTCATTTATAAATGTAACAAGCTAATTGCAATTAAGATGATATAATTGGATAGGACAGAATTTTAAGTTATTATAGAAACAAAAAAGAAAAACAAAGAATGTTACTGTTATCTTCAGCATGAATTAGAATAAATGGCAAAAGAGTAAGTTTTTGAAACTTCTTTAGAATAAATATCCATTTCTCTCTGGCATTTTATTATAGAAAATTTCAAGCAAAAAAGTTGTAAGAATTGTTCAGTGAAAACCCATTAGACCACTTAGAGTCTATAATTAACATTTTGTTACATCTGCTTGATCTCAGTTATATCCATCTACCTCTCTCTCCATTCCTGTATCTATCTAGTCATTTACCCTTTTAAAAAGCATTTCAAAGTAAGCACAGACATCAATACGTTTCACTCCTAAACACTTTAGCAATCATACACATCATTAACTAGAGTTCGATACTTCTTCATTTTTAAAAAATTATTATGGGTGCATAATATTTGTCTTTCTTTATGGGATACATGTGATGTTTTGAAATAGGCATACAATAGTGAATTAATCAAATCAGGGTAATTGGGGTATTTATCAACTCAGGCATTCAGCATTTCTTTGTGTTAGGATTGCTTCAATTTCACCTTTTTAGTTATTTTAAGGTCCATTCTAATTTATTGATAATAGTCACTTTGTTATTAAGATTTACCTACTGTGAAATTTGTGATTGTACACAAATCTTAAATGTAATTAGTTGTAAGAAATGAACATTCAGGCAGCCCTGGTGGTTCAGACAACTGATTTCCAAGGATTCCCATAAGGATAATTTATAATTAAATAATTGAATTAATGATTCAGAAACTAGTTTCTTCTGTGCCTGTAAACAAGCCCTCCTGGCAGGAGATGATGCTGGCATCATCATTTGTGTTATTTTAAAATACGAGTTCCATCATGGAACCAATGCAATACAGACAGCTCAAAATACCAACGAAGTGTTCAGAAAAGATGTGGCTAATGAATACCCAGTACATCGATGGTTTCAGAAGTTCCATTCTCATGGGCTACTCGAGATCAACGTGGATCACGGTGTGGTGGAAGCAAATCCATCTTAACCTACACTTGAACTAGCAGCAAGGTTTGATGCTACTATTTCAACAATATCGAACCATTTGAAACAAACTGACAAGGTAAAGAAGCTGTATAGGTGGGCTCTGCACGAAGTAAATGAGCATCAGAAGAGAAATCGTCTAAAGCTTCACTTTCTTTGCTGTCGTGACATAAGGGAAAATCATTTCTACACCATATTGTTATAAGTAATGAAAAATGGATTCTTTCTGACAATCACAAGCATTTAGCACAATGGCTGGATAAAGTGCTGAAACATGGCCCCAAACTGAATATAGGAGAACCTCTGTAAGGAGTCCACTCAGGGGACTGTAACCAACTGGTCAACATAAGGAACTGGGTACTGTACTGATACATACATGTGGTGCCTGTCCGGTCTATGACAATCAGGTCAACTTCAGGAGGTGGTCAGTGTAGGGAGGTGGTCAGCTATGGAGGGTCTACTGTATTCGTCAAAGAAAAGCTAATGGTATCTGTTTGGTGGTCCAGTGCAGGTATTACCCAGCTCAGCGTCCTGACACCTGCTCAGTAGATAACAGGAGATGCCCACTGTACCCAAACGGTCGACATGAGGAGGATGTGGCAGGTAAGCAGCAGAAACTGGTTAACAGAGAGAGGCCAATTCTCTCACAAGATAATGCTGCTGCATATACAACAAACTACAGAAGCTGGACTTGGAAATTTGTGCCAGACCTTGTGCCAACTGCCTGCCACTTCTTGCAGGCTTTGTGTCACATCTTGAAAAAAAAAATTATTCAATTCTCAATAAGCTGTGGAAAATGCCTTTTGGGATTTTATTGCTACTTACTCTCCAGGCCTCTTTGCTGCTGGTACACACAAGCGACTGTCACAGTGGCAGAACTGTGTCTATAGTTGAGGCACATACTTTGATTAATTGTACTGCTTCTTGTTCGAGATATAATAAATGAAACTTCTGATTCAAAATCAGACATTTCATGCCTAAAGACCTAATAGTTTCTGTAACTTACTATTACAGTACAGGGGATTATTATTGTACAATCTTTTGTGGATATATGCTTTCATTTCTTCTTTGTAAAAACCTAGAGTGGAATTAATTAGTTGTATATGAAACTATTGAATCTTCTTCCAAACTTAAGCCATTTTGTATTTCCACCAACTCTCAGCAACATTTCCTCACCAACTTCCATATTCTCAGGCTGGTACATAAATAACAAAGACTAGTTCAACACTGAAAAATGCTAAGGTCTCATCATGATGATAATTCTACTATCTTTACTTTTTCATTTAAGAAAATACACAATTAAGAAATATATAAGTTAAGACAAAAGATAATTGGAAACTGGCTAATATTTTAAAAGTAATTCATATATTTCCAGAATGCTTTTTTTAAAAAATCACAAGACATAAAAGTAAACACAGATAATGTCATTCATTCATTTTTCAGACAATGCTTGGTGCATTCTCCCTTGCAGTAACTTGTTGGCCCCAGATAACATTATGCGTGTTATTAGTTCTTTGGAATATCTTCATGGCTCATTCTATTTCTCCCATCACCTTTCCTCCAAGGAACCTATTGTCTAGCAACGTAACTTTAGGAAAGAGCTCTCTAGGCATTTCAGAGAGTCCTCAACACTGAAACCTGTGTCTTCCTCCATATCATCTCTCACGAGTGAAATCAGAGACCATTTTAAAATCAGCACCAAACCATGATCCTCTGTTAGCATCAAGCCTTTCATTAAAGGCTTCTACCCTCACTGAATATTTAGTGGAAGACATTACCTAATGTAACTGACAAGGCTTATCCTATCACCAAAGGAATTTTAAAAACTGTTTTAGCAGAAATTAGACTAGAAATCTGGCATTAGACAACAAATAGCAAAAGCTGGGCACCCTGGACCTCCCACCATAGTTTTCTTCAATTAAAAAGGAAAACAAATTTCTTTATTTTACTATTTCTAATTATTTAAGTGAATTGCTCAATTTTAAAGAACATACAGCCTATTTACTTTTTACATAGCTCCACATACTGCACATAAAAGTCTTCACTGAAACATACTGGAACCTTGGAAGTTCTCAAACAAACATAAAAATGCTTACTTAATAAGTTTGTAGGAGAGACAAACTTTGTTATTTTTCATAAGATTAATTTAAAAAATGGAAACCACTAAGAAATAATTGCAAAGTTATTAACTGTATAAAAGCTTTTAAAAGTCATTTTATACCTTATACTATTCAATTACACCATAACACTTTCAAAACTTTCAACCTAATTCTTTTTAAAGTAAACTCACTATCAATCTCAAGATTATTTATTAACATGGAAAGTAATTTCATCTTCTCTTATTATTCTTTACAGTTTCTAAATAATAAAACTACTGTTGATGGGACGTTTCCCCCAATAAACATTTTTATTTTTTGCTAATGATCTAAAATAGAAAGTCATAGAAAATGACTCCAAATTACTCTTTCACTTTCAAATTTTAAAAAGTGATCTCTCAACGGAATTCATGTTAACGCTTTCTTCTAAGAACAATAATTTGAATCGATACCTACAAATAATGGAAAGGGAAAAAAATGCATGTTTATTGCAAAAATTAAGAGCCCAAATTTATGAGTTTTGAAACCTCTCATAACTCTTAGTATAACCAATGCCCAACATTAATTAGAGAGAGATTCAGAATGGTTTGGGAGAGGAAGGATTTTACATGACTGGACTTGTACTTTTAAAATATTAACCAGTTTCCAACTATCCTACAAACAATGCAGAGCCAAATTTGTTATTGAACCTGACATTCACGCCCATGCTGTACCACCCTAATCCTTCTGTGCTTGAAATCTGTGATTTTATTGCTGGATCCGGGCCAAATTAAGGTGTGTAGAGGCCATGAAGTATTGGAACAGAACTGTGGTTTTCCTTCTAAATCTGTATTTCATTACAAATAACAACAATGCTGAATTGTACAAGTAGTAAAGGAAGGTCAAAGTGTGACCTTTTCCACAGTTTGTGCTGCTCTGTCATGCTGACACTAAGCAGGTGCCTAGCAACACTCAGTGGGGCCCGACGTGGCAGCACCTGGCGGCTGCTTTACTGGGACGACTCCTTCCTCCCTTCTGCATGCCGAAAGGATGCTGCCTCTTCTTTTGTTCTGATTTTGCCCCGTCTCCATCTATTTTTTTCAACTTGGCCTGAAACCTGAAATATTCTAGTCCATATGTTCATCATAATTCTGACTTGGTTTCTAAAAATGGTAAACCTTTCTGGTCTTATGCACGGACCCTAACGGGTCACAAATAGGCAGCCTGGCCATATCTTGCGTGGCTGAGTCAGTGTTTTAAACGAACATTTGAATACACAAATGCCTTTAGATCTGACGTGCACTCTCCAGGTGCCACTGTCCCCAGCGTTCCCTGTTACCTCTGATGCACTTCCCTCATTATGTCCTATGTTTCACCTTTATAGGACTAAGTTTGTAGCCCCTGCAAACACCACCCCCATCACCTCCATGTGAGCTGGAAACCCTTAATTCAGACCCAAGCACTTGTCCCTTCTCAGAGTGACTGCTGCTCCTAACTCTTCGTTTTCTTGCTTTCTGTGGGGGCCGCTGTTTGCCGTGTGTCACCACGCCAGCCTGACTTGTCCTGCCACCACTCATCACACGTCCCACAGCCAACAGCAGAGCCCGGTCTCACTCCCCTTTGACGAGAGAGCCGAAGCAGGTTTGCTGAATGAATGCGGGAAACTGGTTCACACTGAGGAAGCGAGTGCTGCTGTGTACACGTGGCATTCCCACTAACTGTTACTGGTCGGAATGCTCTAAGTATTATGATTTAATTAAGTATTTCAACCAAGTAGGACTTTATTTGTAAGCATCAGGATTGTATTACTTACAGTTAAAAAGAGAAATGCCTATGCAAAAGCTATCTAATAAAAGAGGTGAAAAACATGTAGTAATATAGAGGGAATAAAGAAGAGAAAAAATTGTATGCGCAGATCCTCCAGGTTAAAAATATAAATAATAGGGTACGAGCATGTGATGGAAACAGAAAGTGAGCTCTGCTGAAATTCTCTCAGTAAACACATCTCCCCTTCTAGGGAAGCCACACCGAGAAGACACTATAATATCCACTCTACTGTGAGATAAAGCAGCAACAGAAGCTACAATAATTTTTTTGGAAAACATTATGACTACCAAAAATATTACTATTAATTTCAAAAAACTCATCTTATACTCCTTGTTATTAGAAAGGAAACATTTGCCTAAGGGAAGTAAATTTACTCTCTATGAACAGTTCTACTGCAAGACAAGGAGAATATCACAATTTGTCAATGTGAGGGTAAATATCACAGTAAGAAAATATGGGCTTTACAAGGTATTATTTTCAAGGAAGGTAGACAGAGTAAACAACGTGGTTCACAGGCACATTTTATTTAATATATATGCTCTTTGACATTTATTTGCTTACAGAATTAAGATAGCATGTTTACTTGGGGGGCCTAGAACGTTCCTCATTCTTCTTAGTTTAATTCGTAAACGGGAGGGCCTTCGACAGGCAGAGTGGCAGGGGGCTCTGGAGCATAGGACGCCCCACGTTAAACTCCCCATGCCTCACTTTCCTTGTTTGTGCAGTGGGGGCAATAACGTGTGCCTCAAGGGTCTTTGTGAGGATTAAAAGACATGAGACATTAAGTTTAGAATAGGGCCTTGCATATATTCATACGTACCTTAGCTATTATTACTTGAATTAAAATTTCCATTATCACTAGACATGGTGTGCCACCCAATTTAAAATAGAAGACAGATCCAGAACCACCCATGCAATATCTTGCCCTAAAACCACGAAGCTGAATTTAACCAAGCCTCTGATTTACCTGTCAATTCAGAGGAAATATACGGGGAGCAGGCAAGTAGCAAAGCATTGAATGCCACCATTAACCAATCAGCTTCTCACAGAATGTAAGAAATTGCGCAGAATACATGATTCATGTTCTTTAGTAAATGAATGACATGCAGAAGAAGGGGGAATGTTAGCCGATAAAAGAAACCTAAAAGATATAGCAACCAAATTAAATATTTGACCTAGTTCAGACCCTGATTCAAATAAATATGCTGAAAAGAGTATGTTTTGAGATGGGGAAAATTAAACGTAGGTAACATAGGTACATTAAACATAGTAAATGACGTTAAGAAATTATTCCTACATTTGTTAGTTACAATAACCGTACTGTATGGGTGCATTAAAAAAAAAACTTCACCAGATAGAGAGAACAAAAGTATTTATATGTGGCAAAATACTTCAAGAAGAAAGAAAAGTTGAATCAATCAGCGGACAAAACAATAATAACGAAATGCTGGACACGGTCATCTGGGTGGTGGGCACACAAGAACCCATCCTCTCTGTGTTTACATGTGTTTGAAAGTTTCCACAATAAATGGTAAAGATTAAAAAATTCCTTATCTTCTGGATTTAACATTCGGGACTTGCCCTCAAATCCATTTATATGTCAACCATATTTGTTATTCTACTTGTGCAATTTAATTAAATGCTATAATAAATGATGAGATTTGAAAGTAAAAAAGAATCATTTCTATGAAACGAATATTTCTACTAATATTTGATACAGGCAGATCACCAAAAATGTGCTTTTGAATTAGATGTGAGATAACTGTGAAAGTTTAAGGAATATGCAAGTTTATAAAATTTAAGTGAATTCTATAGTTAAATTGCTTCGTGTCTTCCTGCTCAGTCCACTTTTTAATGTACTGAAAACCGAAAACAGTTGGTGCTGCCCTTGTGCCGTGCTCATGTCAGAAAGAAGACTCGAAACTCCCACCGGTGCTTACGGACAAATGAAGGACCTCAGGCCTTCAGCAGAAGCCTCAAGAAGAAATGGACATTTATATAATTTTAAACAATGCAAATTCTTTACATATTCTATTTTAAACTCCTCCCCTTGCTTTAATTCTTTAAACAAACAAATACTAATCTTCACTGTGGAAGAAAAAAGTGGCTTCTATTACTGTTTTTAAATGAAAAATTTTTGGTCCCTTGTTAATAGCATCCAAAGTTTATTTTTGTTTTAAGACCCTGTTCAAAATATTGTTTCAACAATTTCACTTAATTCATTCATAATATAAAATTAAAGCAGTATACATTTTAAAAATTACAGGATGTTTTACAGTTTTAATAATGAAGCTCATGTGATAGTACGGCTTCAACAAACACAGTGTGAGAAGCTGGAGGATTCTCCAACATGCGCAAAGCTGTGTTTTGTATTTGATCAAAGACAAATACATACTGATTTTGCCAAATATAATACTGATTTCAACTTGACTTTAGTAAATACTATACCTGCAACCACTTATTTATTCAGATTCTTCCTACTTAACAAAAGTATTGATGATAGCTAGAAAGGAAACGTTCATTTTAGCTACTTATAAGAAAACGAGATGCCCTTGAACTTCACTGTAAAAGGAAAAAGAATTCCTACAATAAGCTTTTTTCCCAAAGCAGAGTTATGTAAAATGTTCAAAATCACCAATATAAAGTCTCAGAATTTAAACATCTTTTCCGGTTAAAAGTTATCAGTCTGAATATCAGTAGCACTAGCATAATTCTGAGTTTTACTCATACACTTTGAGAGCAATGGGGTAATCATGGAAAGTCTGTTCCAATAAATTACAGTAGAAGAAAGTGGATCTCAATAAAATATATTTTGTTATAGATTTGATTTAATTATAGCCCCTATCTCAAATCTGTTGAAAAACTTAACAAAGCAGCAGATCAGCATAAAATGAATATATGATGAGTGCCTCAAGCTATATACTAGAAGTCATCATCATCATCAATTTAAAAATAATATAGTTTGGTTCTTTATTTAAAAATAATAAAAATGTTGAAGTACATTATATATTAGAAAACAAAATAGAAATTTTATATTGTAATTCTCTAAATCAAACTATCAAAGTTATACTAAATAAATATTTAGGTATGATAATAAAATCTTGATTACTAATAAACATTTAGAAGAAATCAGATACTGCCTGCTCAAAAACACAATGGGCACACTTGCTGTTTAGCCTCTGTCCTCAACCCCTCCATCAGCAAGTCTCTAATCCTCTCAAGCTTCTGCTTTCCCTCTAGTCACACTTCATTTGTAAAAGGTGACTACTGACTTAGCTGTCAACTTTCAGGACTTGCTGTGGGAAGCATGCTAACAGACAGATATACATCATGGTCTAGCATTATTCATTTCTTAATTTATGTCCTTCTAGCTGCCATACAGGACCTAGAGATATACTCAATTCTATTGATACAGGGCAAATGAAACTAAGAAGACTTTAATATGTCCTGTGACCCAGAAATCAATTATAGTATCTAGATATAGACAGATGATAATGAGACGATATGTATTTTTCTGACATTTTAAAGCTTTTGAAGAAATTTTAAAAGAAATTCACAAAGTAGCATCAATAATATCCTTTCTACACAATTAATTTATATTTCTCACGTATTTTTAAACTGGTTTGGGGTTCAGTATCTTTGTCTCTTTCAAAACACTAAGTTAATTGCCAAATGATCTGTAGGAACAGACAGATAAGTTCTTAGACTTTGTGAGCATGAGCCTTTTAGCCTGGAAGTTAACTAAGAGACATTAAATATTGGAGAATATAGAGGCAGAGTACATCCTTGTAATTGAAGAAGGGAATGGGTTTAGATATATTGAGCAATAAAGCAGCTATACAAAATCATAATAATGTGAAGTGAATGGGAAGGTCATGGCACATGGAACCAAGAGACCTTGGTTCACGTCTGGTTTCCGTCTTGTGATGTCAACCATAGACCAGGTTATTGAACCATCACCTTAATCATAAAATGGATATAATGACTCCATAGGATTATTCTTTACTTGGGAAAATGAATCTTTGAAGCTTTATTTGCTAACATGATTTTCAAACGTTTAAGTGTTCTCCAACCTCTTTTGAAAAACACATTTAATCCTCATGCCATTTTAGTGTGCGTTTGAAAGCAAGGCTTTGTAATAATAAAGTGGAATAAATTAAGTTCATGATGGTCGAGCTATAGGGAGTCTAAGAGCTCGGTGGAATCACATGCCTTTACTCCACTGGCTTTGACGCAACATATGGAACTAACCAGAGGAAGCTTTCTAAGGTTATTTCTATTTATCACAGGATTTCTCAATATAACTAATTATCCAACATAAAATTATCTAGTTTATCAATCAAAATGTTCGTATTAAATTTCATATAACACACACACATTCCTTTGGGGTAAGGGTAAAGGTTACGTTAAGCTTAACTTGTGGGTGGGTGTGTCTGATGGCCCCTTAGTTACCCTGTAGATGTAGATAACTCATCTTTCCCTGGCACCTGGGGGGTTCCCATCAGAGAACCTCTGGGCAGAGACTTGCCTTGTAAGTGCCACGAGTTGCAGGACAGCATGCATCTGCAATAGAAGCAGGTCCCTGAACTGAGAAAGCTTGTGTTTCTTACTCCATGAAGTGGGGAAAAATCGTTCTATACTTAGTTTTCCTAGTTGTGTTCAGTTCTCTTCTGTGATTGGATATATGCAAATTAGTAAATTATAATATGATCCTAGACATGATTAGTGCAATGCTGGTTCTAGCATCCTCAGACAATCAGTGACAGTTTTAAAAACAAACAGAACAGACAACCCTAGGATGTTGATGCAGAGGAGAAATGATAACTCTCACCAGGTGTAGGCCAACATGGTTCTGAGACAAGGCTTTGCCCAGAAAAGGAACTCAGTGTAAAAACTCATATATGCTAAAACAATCTCTTGGAAAGCCAGCTAAGGAACACTCTGTGCTGTCACTGATGGCATGAAATGGACACCTAGTTTATGATCTTTTGAAATATGTCACCAACTTAAGTATACTTTAGATGGAGCAATAATTTACATATCTGGACATCTTTTCTCAAAAATATAATTTCAGGACTTTTTCTGCCTACATACTTAACTCCTACAGGAAATTATAAAAGACCTGCTGAACCATTCTCACTTGGAAAATGAACTATGAATAGACAGCTGCAATAGACAGAAAAAGTCAGAGCTTTAGAGATGTATCTCAGCAATCTACATCTTGCTCCTAAATGGCCAGTAGGAAAATGAAGATGTAACAAAAAAGATGGATAAGCTATCCCCCTCAAAAAGCATTTTGCAAATGTCTTCAAAGCCACTAGTCCAGTTAAAGACATCAAATATACAAATAAAAAACTTAGGCAAAAAGTGTTTGACTTATGAAAGGTAAGTAAATACATGTTTCAGAATAGATACTATAAAAATTATACTTTAAAATAACTAGAACAATCCTTCAATAACAATAACTGCTGTCATTGTGAAATTAATAGAATTAATGACGTACCTTAGTATGACAGAAGAAATAAACAGTATGATTTTCATGTAAGAATTTATGGTCAGTTTCCCAGAGTTCTAAAATATAGTTTTTAAGCCTTTCAAAACATATATTTTTTACATCTTTCCCATTTAAGGTTCCCAAAGACTTATAAATTCTTAACTCCATCTCCCCAAGCTCTATAAATGCTCTTTCTGGAGCCTTTCTGATGCATGGATTTGATCTGTATACAATTCAGCTAGAAATTAAATGCACAATCTTCAAAAACTCTAAATCTTTTACAGTTGTGCAGTTGAAGATGAAAGAACTTGTGTACAAATGTTTAAAAGTATATAAACCTTCCCATGTAAGATGGAAAACAAGAGGCTTGGTCCTTTTTCTTACATCTGTCCTAAGGGAGTCTGTGAAAACAGTACGCCCTTTCAGCAATCCCACTACAACAAGCCCCACTATCAGACTAATAGCCAGTAATAATTTTATTACTCCTACGAATAAGTATGATTAACTAGTACCTCCTTTCAATCTTTCAGTATGAATTACACATATGTTATTTCAGTTTATCTTAAAAAAAACCTGTGAGGTGATTTTATCTTCATTTGAGAAAAGAGGAAACAGTTATAAAGAGATGAAGTTCTGAGGCCAATAATGTGACATGTTGTGCTAGCGATGAGTTAGTAACAGAAAGAAACCAGCTTACTTGACTCCCAGCTCTTGGACCACTTTAAACAATGAAAGAAGAAAGTTAGTCAACATTAGTAGGAACTCATAGCTGATAATCTTTGAAATATTTACTCATTTAATTCTGCAAAATATCAGTTCATTTTACCACTTTACCATCTCCATTTATAATCACCGAAACAGATCTGAGTCCAATAGTAGGCAGAATTGTTCTATCTATTAAGTGGAAGATTTAAACTAAGGTAGGCATAATTATGAAGTCCAGGCTCTTTCCCTAAGAGGATAACCCCAAAACTACATCCTCCCACTGGGATACTTGGATGCTTTCTTAGTTGAGAAAGAGAAAGGCGGATGGGCCTGAAGTGTTCAGTGAAGTTGAGCCATGTCTAGAGTCCAATTCTTTATTCGGATATTCCTATACTTCTTCCGATCATGGAATTCATAGCCTCTACGGAAATTGGCCCTCCAAGCTAAAGCAAGCAGATTTTCACAAGAGGAACTCTCAGTACAACTGATGATTATTTAGCTGAACACATGTGTACAGAACAGGAACAGCCAAAAACGTTGTTTCCCAAAGCGTAAAGACTTTCTGTAGAGAAAAGGTGGGACTTTATTTGAATCAGCTGGAAAAATATTGCATTCTGGAACCTTCACATCCTTAAGTCACAATATATATATAAGTATACAAAAAGCTCTGAGCAGTATTGCAGAACAAAGGCTAGCTTCACTTGGTTTGACATAGTGTTTCCCAAGTGGAAGACCTATTAATCTTATTGATATTCCATGCAACAACTCCTGATGTTTCAGACTTGACTCTGAAAATGATCTGAGTATGGACCACACCGAGGTTTTCCTGTATAATAATTACCTCCTAGTGGAACCTTTAGTACATTTTCTCAAGGTATGTCAACCAGTGGTGCATTATTCTGAATGTGTAGACAAAGATTAGTCTCAGGACAGATGAGACTAAATGGCATCTTTTCTGAATATGGGAGCTGTCAGGGGCCCTATGGGTTTTATCATCTCTTTCCATTTACACTTGAAGCTACGGGCTGAGATCCTGGGAGAGGCCCTCTCATTGCCATGGTGCCCAGCCAGGTGGTCAGTCAGAGACACCCGCCCTGCACAGGCTGGAGTCCTGTGCTGGTCTGGTCCGGGCCATCAGGTGAAAAGCCAAGAGGGACGGCCACCAACACTGCCGTCTCTGGAGGCTGTGGATCTGTCCTCACGATCTGCTGCTTCATTCCCAGAGGGAACCATCTGAAACATCACGGCCGGCTGCAGTTTTGAGCATGAAATGTTTGTAGTGGTTACATCAGTAGGTATTTAACATCCTAAAGTGTTTATGCTTCCAGGCTAATACACCCACCACTTCCCCCCAGCTACTACATTGACAGGCATTTACAACACCCAAGGGTATTATTAAATTTTACAAGAATAATTTTGGGGAAAATTCAATGTTTTTCATCATACCTACATGGACAGTAATTTTAAAGTGACTTTCTAGATGAAATATATAGCTACAAACAGACATTCACTAGGAAATACGAAGCGTCCACACCTGTATCCACAATACGCTGCAAGGACGTATTTATGTATTATCTCAATACCCCTATTCTACATGTGGAAATGCAGATACACAGCTCGAAAACATACTCATTGTTGTTAGTGGATTCTGCTTTGAGCCATTTTTCAGTTTCTTAGAGTTGATTCAGTAATTATATTAAAAGAGTAATCTCTAGTTTGGATTATACATAGTAAAGAGCCAGAGTGATAACACGGTGGCCGTCCCTCCCTGTCCAGCCAATCTATTGTTTTATGTAACCTTTGTCCTCAGCCAGCCGTCTCCAATGAGTGCTCTCGGCTATGTGATTTCACCAGCCCGGGCGTGCTGCAGGCCAGCGAACTCACTTCTCCATCGTCTGGCTCTGCTTTCTCTAGCCACTGTCTCTCCGTGTCTGGTCACACTTCTGAAAATCCTTTCCAGAAACTGACTTTCTTAACGTCTCACTCATCAGAGGGAACAACACATCTAACTTCTACATTTAAGCTATTAATATCTTGCTCATGTTTTACAACTAATTATCTTTATTTAATTTAGTGCCATTAAGATAAGATTGGTACCTTTGGAATGGAAAAAAGAAGAAGAAAGAGAAGAGAGACAGAGATATAAAATGAATTTGAGGCTCATTCCTAGAACCAGCTTTTCTGCTACCTGGGCTAGAACCTTCCTTTGTCCCTCTCACATGTCACAAATCTTCCAAATCTTTCTCCCACTTTAGTTTCTTTTATAATTTCGGTATTTAGTCCGGTCTGTAGAAATTACTCTTCTTTAGAGCTCCTGTCTGTCATGTCACCATTATCCCTAACTGGGCAATGACAAGGACATGTGAGTACCGAGTTTTACTCTCCGTAATTCTGTTCGTCTTCAACCACAGCCTACAAATGTACATCAAGGTCCAAGAAACCTGAGTATTTCACAGATACATATTTAATTAAAATCACGCCTTTCGTTGTTGCAGGTGTGGGCTTCCTTTAGTCATCTCAGCTCTCCAGATTTCATTTTTCCTACTTAACAAAAAGTAGAAATGCTACTTATGCATGAAACGCTTTGAGCTTCCCAGATGAAAGCCCGCATATCTAAGCGTGATGCGTATTTATTGCCTCTTCTCTGATGAAAAGTGGCAGCCTTCTGCTTGAAATGGGATTAGAAATTCTGACTATAACAAGAGAAAAGAGAAACACAAATGAGTAACAAGCAGTCAGAATAAATAAAATTGAAAAGATGGAGAGCACTCCTTTACAAAAGGAACATCAGTTGCCAAACTTGTGGTTTAATTTGGTATGCTTTCCATTTTAAAAAATTGGGCTCAACTGCATGTATAATGAGCTACAAGCAGAAGGTACATTCAGTAGTACATGAATAAAAAATGACCTTTCCATTTGCTCTTCCGTAGCTTGGCATTCCAATATTATTAAAATATAATGTATTAAAGTTTAAGTAAGCATATTAGCATACAGACATTATGCTCTGTGGCCGTGAATATGAGGGCTATCCAACATGAAGCTAGGAATCCATCTCTATAAAATTCATATTTTAATAGTAAAGATATCAATTAAAAAGAAGACTTTTACAACAACAGTTAAAGTTGGCTATTCCATTAAGGAAGGAAAAGGAGGCAAGGAGGAGAAAATCTCTCAAGGGAGACACAAGTAACAGTCACATGCTGGTCAGTAGCTGGGAGTGAACTATTTCAGAGCACAGCAAATATTAAATAGATAAACTCCCTGCTGTAATGAATCTTAACATTTTCAATCTAGGAATTAAAATATAATACTAAAGAAATTTTCATACCAGTATGTTTTTAGAGACTAGACCAATCATTAAACAGTTTTTTTTTCCTATACTTACTCCTCCCTATGGTTTATTTTCCTTGGTTTTTTTCTTTTTGACACATAAGATATATAGTATAGAGTATTACAAGAATACACAATGCAGAAAGTGCAGAAACATAAATAAAATTACCAAATTTCCAAAGGACAGGGCTTTCCCTTTACCTCATTGTTACATAAGCGTTGTAGATTCATTAAATAACATTTGGAGTTCAGAAAAGCAAAGAGAGAAAAACAGAATCCCTATTATAAGTCTCATGCAGTCACTGGTCACTCACATATTTCCTTTTACTGTTGTCCTGTACACATTTTATTTTGTGCTTTTTTCCCTTACATCTCACACACTATTATACTAGAGACACAATGTTCTATCATGCTCCTTTCAGTTAATATGTCAAGAAACATTTTCTACTAAGGCATGTGTTTTCCAAGTTCATTTTTTTCCTCTTCAGAAAACTGCTTTCATCTCTCACCATGGAAAGCTGACATTCCTAAATGTACGGAGAGGGGCAGTGTTGAACTTATAATTTTGCCATTTATCCCCCAGACTGTCCCAGTGGTAGGTGACAGTCTTATTCAGAGTGTCCCTCGATGTCTTAGTGCCTTGGTACCTAAACTTGGAGAGAGGCCCGAGTTCCTCCTCGTCAGCTTCCCGAGAACGTGGTCTCACGTCAGTCACGGGCAGATGTTAGGTGGGGTAAGTACGGGATATGGTAACCACGATCCAGTCACCTTACCTGACCTTGGCTTCCAAGGGCCTGCACTGTCATCTCAATTAGCTGTCGCTGTCCTACCCTCAGGGCCACTCAGCCCGTCACCCTCAATGCGCAAGGACACAAGAAGCTCCCTCTCTGAATGACTCTTCTTAATTCTTCATGTACATGAAGGAAAGACCTACACGTGTGACCTGCCATGTCAGTGTGTATTGAAGGAAAAGCCATTTCTTCACGTATGTATTCATTAAAATAAATAAAAATCTTCTCTATGCTTAAAAAATTGGGGAAGATGGACATCATACAAAAGGGAATACTAAATTGAAAATCTGGAGGGGAGGCAAATCTTTACTCTTAAAATGATGTAAATACAAAACAGACATTTCTAATAGATACGCCTTTATTTTCTCTGTTATTCTTTTAGATGGAAAACAATAGTGATTTTTTTTTCAAAACAGTTTGCTATGAATAAAATTTATCACCTATGATGCATTATTTCTCAATTACTTTTTCATATTATCTCTTGGAAATAAATGGCAATAACAAAGACATATTAAAATGACACTAAGAACAGCTTTTTATAGTTTTAATTATTTTTTCCTTTTTGGTAATAAAAATGATGTGGTATGTCTGCATGTGTTATATATTGAGAAACAATAATACTGTTTAAATATTCATAATTGTGAAGATAACTTTCACTCGATATTTTAAAAATGAAATGGGCATCCTCTGGCCCTCCAATGCTGCACCCTCGTTTATTAGCACAGGTTGGGGGCGCACCCACAGTCCTCAGGCCCTCCCTTACTGTGCCTTCCTCTGTTCTGAGTTGTTCTGCATAAAGATAATTTTCTTTTATGAGTCCATCGAGTTCCACCTTTTCAGACTTAATTTCACAATTTGGGATGTAGCTAATGAGTGCTCATTCCCCACCTCTCTTGGGCTAGCTCAAATCTGTAAAATAAGAACTAAAGAAGCTAAAATCCAAGATAGAAGACCACAGATGGGCAGTGACCAGCCGGGTCCTACTTTGCCACAGTCACAGGGCAGAGATGCCACGTGAGGGCGCCGGCCAGAAAACAGTGCCCTGGGGCAGGACCCAGTCCTCACTCCGCTACAGAAAGGATTATATTCTTACACAGAAACTGAGGAGCGTTTCTAAGAGAAACTCGAAAACCAAACTCTTGTATGCTAATTTATTAATCTAAAATGAGACGCGACTGTAATACAAACTGAGTTGCCGGCCTGGTCAGATTATTGCATTCTCACTTACTCAGAAATTAATAATACAGATTTTGTCTGATGGGCTGAATTGGAAGTACAGGGCGTGGTGAGTCTATCTAGCCGTTCCTGGGTGAAACAGTTAGGAAAGACTTCCTGAAGTTCCCTTCTGTCAGAGATTCTCATCTGGTCACTGATCTTTAATGTTAGATGTTTTATCTAATTTTTAGATAGTAGTTACACATAAAAGCTACAAGAGTAACTGGGTGAAGATGAAGTCCACCTCTTTCCCTCTCCCATGGCTAGAAGCTCGGATTCTATCAGCCTATTGGCAATTTCTGAAATAGCCCTCCAAAAAGGAACCCATGAATTTATGAGCATGCTCTGTGTGTACATACATGTATGTATATGATAGATGCATGTATGTATGTGTGTATACAACTGGTCTCCCTATAAATAATAGCATAGCATACATGCTGTTTCTACATTTTACTTTTTCACCTTCCCTATATAAAACTTTCTAGTTCTAACATGTACATAAGACATACAAATAACACATACATAAAATACCCTTAAATATTATTTCCCACAGGTAGGAGTTAATCTATTACATAAATACCTACAATGGAAGTTCTGTGCAAAGGGTATATAGTTTTTATTTGGAAAGACACTGACAAATTGTTCCTTCTATTTTATCAACGGTAAAAATCTGGAATTCAAAATTACAACACAACAATCAATTCCTTATATGTTATGACTGCTGAATAAAATGCTGTGAATTTTTAGGGAAGGGGAGACAATTCAAAATTAATAAATTCTGTTTTTGGTTACCCTCTTATTCTCAGGGCTAGCAATTCAAGGTGTATGATTGATTATAGATCCCTACAAAGTGAGGCCATCAATCACACAGAGTACGCTGCCTGAGGAAAGGGAAAACAAGGGGAAAGTTAGATGCAACCTGAGTAGTAGGTTTTAAACCTAGGTTGTAGAAGGGTCTCCTTTTCTAGCAACCTTGTTGTTTTGGGCAAAATCCCCAAATGCCTACTTCTCAAGCAAGAGGTGATGAGAAAAAAAAAGAAACAGAAAAAGTGAGAAGAGTAAAAGAAAAGAACTCTTACAGTCTGAATTAGAAATCCTCAAATTTCAAGTAGCGTTTCAGATGGGAAAGAGCTGGTGGTCAGAGGAATGCTAGCGGTTCCTGGGGAGAGAAAAGGCTTCATGATGAAATAGGATTGATGAGTTTAGATTTCTGCAGAGACCCTCAGGGACTTTCCTCCTGGGAAGAAATCCTGCAAAAGCTAAGAAGCAGAAGGTACTAAGAGGAAGTAGGCAGGTGTAGGTGTGGAACTTCAGACTCCTAGCCCGGAATGTTTACATCCTGTTGTTTATTATAAGGAAGGATATGAAAACTTTCCAGTAACCATTAAGACCAATTTATATCACATATAGACTAAATGTACAGATTACCATTGAATTAAAAAGTTTAGGGTACGGACTTGTTATAGATTAATATGTGTATATGACCTAAGGGCCTTACTGCAAGATGTAAAAGGAGTAATAATTATTATTATAATGTTTAACACTAAAATGACTTCAAACGACTTACACAATTCTTGAGAACTTTAATACTCTCTCTTTTACCTACTATCTATGATTTTTTAAAAAATAAAGCAGAATATCTAAAATAAACTTCAAGTATAAAATTTGTATCTAAAATTTGAGGATAGTGCTATAATATTAAAATGTTCTTTACATTATGTATTTTAGATGGCAAGTCATTATAATTTTCCTCTATTTTATTTATTTTATCTTTTATATGAATTTAAATATTTTCATAAGCCTTGTTTTTAATCCCTTGTTTTTATTATTACAACGTTCACCTAAAGTGCGATATAAGAATTTCTCACTTATGTCTCAATTCTTCAAAACATAACAGATATGTCTTTAGAGCACGAATATCAGAATAGCATATAAAGATACATGAGAAAATGATATCTGAAATTAAATAAAACATTTAGGTCTTGAAAATGAAAACTGAGCATTTAGATATTTAAAAACTAAATACTATTCAAAGCAAAAATGAACTCTTCAAATAAAATTATTTTTAAAAAATGAATTATTAATTTTCTTCTTATAATAAAGCAAGATCACAGTATTATATAAACCTGACTCTACAATTTTAAATTTTAAATAAATTACAAAAAGACATACTCTAGAATGGATTTTGTTTGCTGAATGAATATTCTAACAGAAAGGTGACGCTATTAACAAATTACACAACATAGAAGAAAACCTGCTATAGCAATATGCAGTTTTTCCTAGTGCAATAAAAATATGAGGAATGATCTGAGTCATGTAACACAGACTTCATATCAACGTAATATAACGTTGTTGTTATATGTGCACTGGTCTTAACTTCTGGGAACATCTATCATCTCATTAGTAAGCACAAATCCTCATAAATTCAAGTTTAATAAACATCAAATGAATAAACATGAAAAACCTCCTAAAATAAGTGATAAAATGAGAAAAATAACTAACATAAATAACTAGAAAGAAAAACATGAAGGAAAGATTATCCTGCTAGAATGTTTGTTTCTATTGACGTCCGACTGCGGGATCCCCCCAAGGCCTAGCATTAATGCACAGGCTCATATATAAAATTGTCATGAAATATTTGAAGTACGATGAAGACGACTATACATTTAGAAGCTAATTTTGCACTTGCGATTTTGTGCTCAACTCCTTAAGGGCTAGACAGCAAGTTACAGAAGTGACAGCCCCATAAACTTGCTTCTACTCATCCATATTTCCCGATTTTACTGAATACACCTTAACTAGAGAGCTCAAAAAGAATCTAATGCTTGGATGCATGAGAATCCAATGTTTGTTCATAAATATCTGTCACTTCCTGTTGGAAAATAAATATATGTCCAATTCTAAGTTATGGGCTCAGCACATTAATTGGAATTACAGTTTATCATCTACCAAATCACTTCACTTTTTTTCCCTTCATGTATTGAAATTTCGCCTTATTTTCAGAAAGCCTAAAGTATTTGGGAAAAACAGACATTCTGATATCACTTTTTAAAGTCTTTACTGCTTTATAAAATTCTTTTCTTTTAGCATGTGAAAATATCACAAAGGTGTTGATTTTAGCCTGTGGATCTAACATGTTTCCTAAAAAAATATACAGTAATTAAAATACACATTTAACATTTTATTTTCAGTTAAATATTTTGACACATTCATTCAACTAAATATCAAAAGTCAGCTATCACAAAAGTGCCATGAAATTCTTAAGAGTCAAAGATGTTTTTGTTAAAGCTACTAAAAAAAAAAGTTCTCTTTACACCAATAAAATTTAATATTTCTAATTATTAACAGACTTGTTCTGAAAAGTGTTAGCCCAAAATAAAAGTTCATAGCTTATGTCGAGCAATGGATGCCTGGGAAGCAGTGTTTACAATGGAAACAATGACAGTGTTTGAAACAAAACCTACGAAAAAACATTAAACTTGTGTAGCAGTGCTAGATGCTGGCCTCAAAATGATGTAAGAAAACATTTAGGCTCAGTGCCCACAGTACAATGGTTACGGCACTGGCCACATGCACTGAGGGCGGCGAGTTCAAACCCACAGGCCAGCTAAACAACAGTGATAACTGCAACAAAAAATAGCTGGGCGTTGTGGCAGGCATCTGTAGTCCCAGCTACTTGGGAGGCAGAGGCAAGGGAATTGCTTAAGCCCAGGAGCTGGAGGCTGCTCTGAGCCACCGCACTCTACCAAGGCAACATAGTGAGACTCTGTCTCCAAAAAAAAAAAAAAAATTAAAGAAAATATAATTCTGCTGAAAACAAGATCATAATTCTGTTTCAACAAGTGCCTATGGTTGTAAATATATTACTTACTTACACACACACACACACACACACCCTACAATATACAGGAAGGAATACTTTGATCATTTGCACACAACATTTTGTTATTTGCGGGGTAGACCTAAGAGAACAAGGAAAAACTATACAAAGAACATCTCCTGAAATTTACAACTAAATAATGTTTACTTAAACTATAACATCATTTGTCTTCCTCTCTTGGGTTATGCTGCATCTACATTAAATAATTGACGTTATATTTTAAAATATGGATATCAAAGATTTAGGACACTAGAACTTAATTCAACAATTTATCTTATAGCTAGGTTACTGTGGAATGCACATTTTATTTTAAAAACTAGAAACATTAAAGGTTATACCTGTTTAAGTCAAAGAAGATAGGCAATATGAGCACTATTTGTGAAAACAAAAATAATAAGAAAAATCCATTTTTAAAAGATCCTTTCATCTCTGTTAACGTGTTTTTTTTGTATATGCATCATGCCAACTGTATAGAGAAACAGAAAATAAGAATTCACAGGAAAAAGTTGCAAAGCAAATTATCCTCACTAAAAAGTAGGATTTTACAACCTGCAAGAAAGGAAATCAGGGAGGAATGAAAGACTTTTCCTTCCCCTCAGACTGGTTACACTTGGTAAAAAAAAGCATCTTAATTTTCTTGGTTTCAAAAGATCTCCTGCCCACACAGCTAGAGGAAGAATCGAGAGCTGAGGACTCCTTACATGTGTCTTTCTAATTTCAAAACCTTCCTGTGCAGATGCCTTGAACCGAGTTGTATAGAGCTAATAAAGGATTTTTTTCACTTAAAATTTCAGACTATTAGCTATAATTATTTTGAAACTAGACAGCTCTCCAATAGTCAAATAACAAAACTAATCTATAGCAAAAGTTTTATAATGAGAATTAGCCATCTAAGTCGCTTGGTTCGTCCTCTACTGTTAACCTAAGATAGTCCTCTGGACACATAGTATACACTTAAAATGCAAATATTATTCATTAAAACAGAAGATTAGGTAGAGATATTTCTTCATGCAACAGATTTGTAAATGAATCTATCAATGTTAGAAATCTCATCATAAATTAATATGTTCACTAAGTCATTCTATTATATTCAATAAGGCCCTACAAAGCCAAATCCTAAGAAAGATTCAATAACATGTATAATCTCAAGGTTATGATCAGATTAATAATGGTTTCTTCAGGATTGCATTTATCTACAGGAAATGTGGTAGTTTGTAAAAACTACTGTAAGGCTCAGAGTAACTCTTAAAGATACTTTTAACAGTTCTTTCCTATTACTAGAAATCTTATCCTGCATGTTCACTACTGCAAAGAGTTTTTCATGATATCGTAAGTAAAGAAACTGCTATAAAATGAAAACTGAAAAATGACACTATTTGGAAGTCACCAACAGGATTTACTTAGTAAAGGTACACCTTATCACTACGGATGCTTTGAACCCGTCTCACAGGTGATTCTGCTTTTCTTACTATCATTTCTATTGCATAAATCAAAACAGACTCATTAGGGTAAACTCATTAGGGGAAACCAAACCTCAACTGCAAGGATCTCAGCATTTTTGAAAATACAGATATAAAGATATCCAATTTAATGTCACTTAATTAAAAATATATAGTTTGCTTTGGACAGTTTTTACTAACCATGGTCCTTATTATCTGGACTAGTGAGATTAGATAATTTAGGGCTGAACAGTTCCAGAGGGCAGCAGAGCCTGAGGGCTCTGTAATAGAGAGCAGAGCAACCCTGAATACCCACCGCCATGTAACTACCACTGGGAACTGCAATCTTAATTCGCAGCCAGATTTTAAGGAAACTCTTTGCAGTAAATAACAATGAATCCTTAAAAGAAAAGGAAGAAGAAGTTGAATGCTACAAATACTTCAAATTCAATAATTTTGCAAATGAAGCAGATAAGGCATTATGATAACCTTTGAAAAAAAAAAAAGGAACACAGTTTCCTGATGGAGGAAAAGCTGTCTCAGCTAATTAGAATCCAAAGCCCCTTAAGATAAAATAAAAGATCAATTTCTGACAACCATGCACGTTACTGAGATATAAAAGGTACTCTGAGCCACAGGCTGCGCTGCTGGGACGACCTCAGTCGTCACACTGCAATTTCCAGAGGATGCCTCTGGTTCATTGACAAAACATGCAGGTTGATATTCTGCTTTGAAAGTAGGAGTCAGGCACCACGATTTTCAGGATCCTATTACACTCCGCATACGTGTATATGATTTTTAGATATAAGTCAATAGATCAATTCGTGTACAGGAACTATCTGCTTCAGGAACCATCAACAGTTGAAAATCAAGAACTCTATTATCAAGACCTAAATCAGACAGCAAACTTCACTTTCTTACTGGAGCCTCAGTTGTGAGGGTGACTTCATTGAAGTACATGGAGTCCTCTTCATGCCAATCTTAATCCAGATCCAAATGACAACCAATTTAATTCCAAGTCATGCCTTGCCCTGCTCTCCCCTTTCCTCCTTTTTCCCTTCCTTTCTTTCTCCTTCTTCCTCTCCTTCTTTCTCCTTATCTCTTTCTCTCCTTCTTTCTCTCACTCAGTGTCTTTCTCTGTTTGCCCCATTCAAGTTTCCAAAACCCTAAAAGTCATTTCCCTCATTCTACTTCCCCCTTCCCTTCATGAGTAAAGGCCAAATCATTTAAACCTGCTGTCTTTGGGACCTTGTAATCTAGTTTCCATCCTCTATGTTTTAAAGTGCATCTCCACCAAAATTGCCTAAACTGTCTGCACAATGCCAAAGGATCAAACTTTGCCAGATACTTCCCTTGGAGAGCTGCCTTCATGGGGGCACCAGACTGCCCAGACGCTTCCCTCGGGGAGCTGCCTTCATGGGGGCACCAGACTGCCCAGACGCTTCCCTCAGGGAGTTGCCTTCATGGGGGCACCAGACTGCCCAGACGCTTCCCTCGTGGAGCTGCCTTCATGGGGGCACCAGACTGGCTCTCCTCCCATCTTCCTGACTGCCTCTTAATTTCCTAAAATGAGGTCAGGGGTGTATTGTTGGCACTCTTGCATTGGGTCTACATTCCAAGGGATGTGTACAGAACTCTGTCTGGATGACTACCAAATGTATCTTCAGCACTGATCTTTAATCTTTTTTTTGGCAGTTTGGCTGGGGCCGGGTTTGGACCCGCCACCCTCTGTATATGGGGCCGGCGCCCTACCCACTGAGCCATAGGCGCCGCCCCTGATCTTTAATCTTAATCTTGTCTACATGGACTTCAGTCAATATTCCTTACGCCCAAAAGCAGTAACCCTGTCTGTTCTCCTCACACTTAACTTGAACTAGCTGAAGTTTTAGACAGTTCACTGGACAAAATGCAAATACTGAAGAATACCCAAAAAGCTTCTTAACACTCACAAAACACTTACAGTATATTGTATAAACCAGATAGTTAGGACCAGAAATTCAAGTATGGGCAACAGCAAGTCTATAGACAGCTGCAGGTCACAATCTGGAGAAACTTCCCTTGAGAGCATAGCTAGGAAATCCTCAAACACATCTAGCCTGACCACTAACAACCCCTGCTAACTCACTGCACGCTGACTCTCTTTCATTCAAAGCATTCCAGATATCTTGAGGATCACTGAGGTACACACACCCTCTCTGACATGAACTCTGTCACTTTCAGCAGAAAGATGCTACAGAGCAGTGTAAATAAAAGGGCCGAAGCTGAGGTGAGGGTGGCAAAGGAATATAGGATTGGGCCCATAAAATGACCGAAATACATATCCTTATTTTTCATTTTAACTTAGACATATTTTTTGACTCAGGAAGAAAACTCCTTTAGGCCTACGTCAAGTCACAAAAGTTAGAAATGCCAACGAGGCTATATTTTAATGATATTTCACAGTGATAGTTGGTTAAAGGGCAGAATAAAGAGGACACAATAAAAAATGAACAATTCTGTGGCTATCCTCCTAAGCTGAGCAACACCAAATCTAAGGGAAAACAGCTCTTGATAAAAATTTGAACTACACTGATTTTGAAATTTGGAGCTAAAGTGGGGACAAGGGGTGAAGAGAAGAAGCATTTTAAATATTTATTAACACCCTGCTCAGCTTCTGAAGAAACATGACTCCAGTCATCTTTCATTTTACTTGTGACTTGAGACACAAGCAAAAGAGAAGAAAATGTAACTCATGAATATAATTACTGCCAATTATAAGGTATTATCTACACGGGCACCGAAACCGAATTAAAAACCTTACCATGAAAATTACTACACACGAAGTAAAGAAAGTTAACCACAAAATAGAGAATTAACCTGTTCTACGTGGAAGGCTGCCTACATGAAGATGATAAAGCCTTTACAGCATAAGCAAGTCTCCCTGAAAAGGCAACATGTTAAGGTCCCTATCGTGGAATATTCAGCAGTATATTTCTAAGCAAAGTTTTCTACACTTGGAATAACACAGATAAGAATTCTTACGGCGGATTAGGTCAATCTCATGAAACCAGGCTTCAGGAGTTAACTACAGTTAGCTAGGAAAGAAGTGAACAAGAGGAGGGTGCCGTTATTAGATTTAGAGCACTAGAATCACTGTTGGGAAAACTGGCTAATAAGAAAAACTTATTACAACTTCTCTATGTGTGTCTTATGAGCCATTATATGACCAGATCTTATAAGATAAAGTAAATTTAAATCCTCTTCATGCCAAAAAGAGGAAGAACACTGACATCCATCTAGTTGCTCATTCATTCATTTTCCATTCAATATTTACCTGTTAACTGCGGAACTCTGTGCTAAGCCCTAATGAAGACAGATTATCCCCACAGAGACAGACAGAAACCAAGCAAGGTAGTAAGTGGGGGTTACAGCGGTTAGTGTGGGTGCTATAGCAACCTGGAGGAAACACACCGAATCCAGCAGATCGATTTTACTGAAGGTGAAAGAAACCCTGTTGGAATGCACTCTGCAGGAGTGGCCGGAGCAGGGCGCTGGAGCCCGACTCTGCCTGGTCTGTGGACTGGCTTCTCTCCAGATCATTTTCTCCACCACTCAGAACTACAGAGAGTTCATGCCTTCCCTTCCTTTGCACGAGACTGCCTAGCCTGAGCTGTGGGTACAACTGGCCATAGAAGCCCTCTCGGGAACATTGCCTTAGAGTGCTGAAGTGGAAACACATTGAGTTCTGAAGACGAGGAAAAGTGAACAGCAAAGTTCACATGCTAAGTCCTGGTTCAGGCAGCACTCAGCACTTCCTGGCAGGGGCACGCTTACTAGAAAGCTGGGTGCTTCTCTCTTCTTTTTCTTTATTTAATGTCACTCTGTTGCCCAGGCTAGAGTGCCAAGGCCTTAGCCTAGCTCACAACAAGCTCAAATTCCAGGGTCCAAGAAATCCTTCTACCTCGGCCTCCTGAGAAGCTGGGACTATAGATGCCCAGCACAGCGCCCAGCTAATTTTTCTATTTTTAGTAGAGATGGAGTCTTGCTCTTGCTCAGGCTGGTCTTGAACTCCACAAGGGATCCTTCCTCCTCAGCCTCCCAGAGTGTGAGGATTCCAGGCTTTCTTTTATTGAGCACTTAAACGTGTTGCTAAAAACAGTTTCTATAGTAACGGGGTGAAGTGGACCTGAAAACTCTCTCCATGGGGCCCTGTTTAGGATTTGTACATATTTCTGGAATAAGAAGTCTCAAGATACAATTTCTGACTCATGATTAAAATAACAATAGGAATAATGTATTTGATGTTATTTGGTGTGATGAAAGCCACTGGGTGAAGCTACAATACTGTGAAAGACAGAACATTCTTTACCTATGTTTTAATCCTCTGTATTATACATGGAGCAGAGAAAGTCGTTAGAGAAAAAATAAAATACTGTCAAACTAAAAGATCTCATCATTATTAACCTGTGCTAGAAAATGTAAATGTGTAATTATAGGCTCCGTGGGAAAACAACCTACGTCGTTATAAAAAGAAGTCTATGGTTATTTTGTGGGTGGGAGCAATGTGGCTTTAAGGTTTATCTCACAGGGGGGTTAGAAGTACAAACCTGTGAGGTATTTCAGGTGGCATAAAACAAGTTTGCCTCATGTTTACTACCCAGCAATTGCAATGGGCCTAATTTATACAACAATTA
Source organism: Arctocebus calabarensis (assembly GCA_963573935.1). Taxonomy (NCBI): domain Eukaryota; kingdom Metazoa; phylum Chordata; class Mammalia; order Primates; family Lorisidae; genus Arctocebus; species Arctocebus calabarensis. The sequence continues at coordinate 36,448 of CAUYON010173613.1, read as the reverse complement.
CTTAGAAGTAACTCTTTTGAAATGCATTCTGTGATTAATTGCCTTGGCTTCAAGAATGCAAGGTTGTTTCTACATTGTTGTTCACTTCAACCTAATGCCCCCTAGAGCACAGATCCAATTAAGAAACAAGGCAGGGAGGCAGATATTAAGCTCAGTATTCCTCTATTACACGTCACTTTCGTACAGGATTGAACACCACCACCTACTGTTTGCAGGCACTAGATTTGTTCATTGCGTCCCTGTGCTAACGGGGACATGTCTGATGGAAATGAATGAATAGGAGTTAAAGCAAATATCCTAGAGAAGAACTACAACTAGATACATTTTAAAGTAAAAGCCTAACTATAGCTACAAGTTAATTTTCTGATAGAAATACAGAGGATAATGATCCGACCTATGAATTATTCCTGACTATAGTAAGGGAAGAATTTTCCTCTGACATTAGACATTTCCAGCCAAATTGCTATAGAGGAAGTAATTCCTAAGTTTCAATGAGTATTTGCATTTCCCATCTTGTTATGAGGAAGTCTTAATTATACTTGGTTAGTGGAGCAAAGATCTGGAATCAGTAGAGTCACTTACCAAATGTCAATGAGAACACAGAGTTTGTGTTTTGAGAAATTAGGGCCCCTGCCACTGTTTCCCCTAAAATAAAAGTTCCACAACAGTCACAGGGTCTTCTTAGAACCACATGTTTAGAACTGCTCATGCTTTGCCTCACAAACAATGTCCAAGGCCCCTCCATCTGCACTGACTGGGCGCCCTCCTTCCTAGGCTATCCAGACAACTTTCCCTTGGGCTGTACACCCAACTCTGGACTCCTCGCACAAGAAGAAGCTTCCTTGTAGATGAGATCTCTAAAACTGTTACCAGAGCTGGTGCCTCGTGTGAGAAAACATAGAACCAAGAGGCGCACCGCTCAAGTATAATCCCACCTCTGTCCCTGCAATCTGATTGTGGAAAGTTACTCAGTGTCTCTGAGCTGAGGACATATATTTCTGAAAGTCCCCTTAAAGTCCCCTTAGGTAACAGCCATCAAAAGTGAGCTCAAGTTTCCTGGGTTCAAATCTCAGCCAGGGCAACTGTGGGTCTCCAATTTCTCATCTCTAGAATGGTGATATACCTCATAGTATAGTCATAAAACTTAAATGATTCAATATTACCAATCAAGTGCCTAAAATAATGCCTGACGCATAGCAAGTACTCGATATATGTTAGTCGTCGTCATTGTTCTTCTGAAAAGTCCCACTGACGGACAGGTGTGAGCAGCCACCTGACATGCTGCCTTTATTTCGCAGCAGGAAAGATATAAAAAGGAGCACTCTCCTTAGCTTCTTCCAAGCTTTCTTGCTTCTAGTGTGAAGGTGCTCCTTTCTACACCAGCAACGTGTGCTAGAACGTGGACCCCGCTGACAGCCCGCAATCATCACCTACAAATTCCTTTTTCTAAAACATCACAGTAATATCAATAAAGCAAACTCAAAATTCTTAGTGAGAAGATTATTGTTCTTGTGACTTGTAGAATTTATTTCCCATCCTTTGCTGAACAGATTGAACTCTGCTGTGATCTGACTGCCTTTGGCCAGAAGAAACATACGAAGATTGTTACTAAAATGCTTGTAACATCTGGGGGCCAGAGGAACCTTTCTAAGATTTGAATACTGGAATTTGTTATTGAAAGAAAAGTTGCACTTGTCAATTAGCTATTTACATTTATTCAGCAGTATCACTAAAATTTTATTGAATTAATACATTATTATTTTATTGAATTAATACATTATCCTTCTCCATGACTGAATGGGGGATGATATATGAAAAAGTGAAAAATATAACTCCCAAAGTAATCAATGTTTAAGGAGCATAAAATATTAGAAATCTTTAATATAGAGAACATCCACCAAATATGAGGAAAATAAATCAAGAAGCACTAGGTCCCTCTCCATGGCTTCTCCCCCACCCTCACCTCACAACACACAAACACCCTTTATCATGCTCTTGGAATAAACATTTTCTATCCTTTCCGCAGCTCCACGTAACAAAACATTACTCTGTGGGATTTTCCAACTTATAAAAAAAAAGCACCAGTCTCAGAGTTTACGAAACCATTAAACTATAGTTAGTTTAAAGCAGACTGGTAATGGAATTAAACATGGCTGAAAAATTCACATTGCAGAGTGGCCGCAGAAACAGACCGGGCAGCTGTGCCCAGGAACCAGGGCCTCGAATCCTTCCCGAGTCTCCGCAGCCTGGAGACTGGTGCTTTACATCATTGGTATGAGGGATCTCACTGCACCTAAGCTAGGAGGGAAAACAAAAGCAACTTTGAAAATGTAAAACCGTTTCAGACCGATTTTCATAAAAAAGGTGGAAAACTCACTGTGTTCAATGGCTTTCTTTTACTTAGCAAAGAATTTATCTTTCATATTCTTATAAAGTGGCTTTCTTCTGTGTTATCGATAAAAACTAACACTGACCTTCCTCCTGGAAGGTTAAACTTCTAGCTTCTGTTTGAAACGCGACAGTGCCTTTTCTCAGAAGAAACGCCACACATACGTGCCGCAAGCAATGAGCAAGAACACACCAGCTCTCCGACCCTTCATTAGTCAGAGGAGCTTGGCAACAGCAATGCTACTTGTGTACAGTCTCTGCATGAAAAACTGTTTTCAAAGGTAACCTTGCCAAGGGCTATGTTCTGTCTTGGCAAAAGGAAGCAAACTTTACTTTTCTACCAATCGGTTTGCTCTGCATGAGAAACAGGTGTTGAGGTATGAAACAGGGCTTAGAGCAGGAGCAAAATAAAACTCACCCCAAATAAGTTTCATTTGGAAAAAAACACAACTCAGAAATCATAAGCCTGCAGGGCCGACATGTTTTTGCAAAATGCAAATCATAAAAACTGGTTAAGGGATTAAATGCTCTTTTGCAAAAATGACCATGGAGATTATAATCATTAATTAAAATCATGTAAATAATTTTCTGAAAGAACTCTCCCTTTTTATCTCATAGGTTTCAAACAGCCTAATGGTAAAAAGGTTTAGTCTCAGAAGAGAGTCTCTAATTAAAACCAGAAATCTGGTATAATTAATAAGTGTCAGTCTGTAATCTCAACCGCTTACTAAAGCCAGAGAAATCAAATGCTGATGCTTTGTAAAAAAAAACTAATGAAATCTCCAAGAAAATACATTTTTTGAGGGTCTACTTCCCATCCATACAATAGGTGTCCCAGAGGACAGAAGGAACTTCTTAAAGTAGACAAATATTTTAACACTTACAACTTTTATATGCCAGTTTTAATCGTTTTTCTTTTCTCTTTGGAATTGCAACTTGACCCCAAAGTCAGCCTTTACTTCTTTAATTTGGGCTTACATTTTGAATTATCTAAGCTTCTTGATTCTTTCACTTTTTTCCCTCATTATTATCTTCACCCAGAGGTGAACCAGAGTTAAAAAGACAAGATGAAAGTCAAATATACCAATTTCAGATTTGATTACACTGTCTCACCGAGCCCTTCACGCTCCCTGTCTGAACAGGACGTCCGACTCTGGGACAGCGTTCATGTTTATAAGTTTAACTTTACCCCCTCCAAAGTTGCAGTAAAGAACAAGGAGAAATGCATTTTTAGCAGCCATGTTTTTAGTATATAGCTTGGTCTACAGTTGGGCCCAAACAGGTGGGATAAATCAATTATTATTTGGCAACAGCTCAGCCAGAAACATTTTTCCAAAACCCATGTCTCAATGTCTGCTGGTGGCCTCTCCTCCCTCTGTGACAGCCCCGATGACTGCTGGGAATTCATGGAGTTCTAGAAGTTGACTCCGGCCCAGGCTCCGGGAACAGACTGCCGAGCCCAGGCTAAGCTGACTACTGCTGTCTCCACCCCGCCCCTGTGCCAGGAACACGCGGCCCCGGCTACACTGGTCACAGAGCTGTGCTGGACGCGACGTGGGGTCAGGGCTCAGAATGAGAGCCCTCCAAGTACTGCACCCTGGCGTGTTGAGTACTGGGGACTAAGGGTGGTGGCCAGGTCTTCCTGAGCCTTCCCTCCTCAGGTCTCCTACGGCTTTCTCCATCCCCACTAAAGCCAATCACGGAGACCAGACTTCCTCTTCCTTGAGGCAGGTCATACAAACTAGAGCTCCTCTCTCCAAAGCAAGCCACACGAGCTGGAAAGGCCACTCGCCCCCTGTGCCGCCGAGACCATCATTCCAGACGGGTCCTGCCCCGACCCAGAACGAGCAGGGAGAATCTGCGCAGGCTTTGCCGGCCCCGCCACCATCAGACCATGTCCTTTTGTGCCATCACGTTCCTACCTAACTGTCCATTCTTCATCTAAGCATAAAAACAGTTTTCCCTGTATTTTTGAATCTTCATTTCTGAAGGTTCTCATGTCAAATAAAATTTTGATTAAATCAATGTGTTACGCTTTTCTCATTAACCTGTCTTCTGTAATAGGCGTGCTGGCCATGTCCCTTACGATGGGTGAGGAGAGTGCAGTATTACCAGCAGCCGCTCTCTCCTGCCCGGACCAGGGGCCACGCAGGTGGGGGGACAGTCCCTGCGCTCCCACCACACAGCCCAGCCTACAGGAAAGGACTTGCACGTCACATATACATGGAGAGGTCCACGTCGGAAAACCCCCCGAGTGGAGCTGCAGCTGCTGGACTAAGGAGGCTCCGAAGCCCACCCAGTCCCCAGGCCTGTTTACACGAGCCAATTAAGTCCCTGGCCGAATGAGTGTGAGTTTTTGTTTTTGTTACTTGTAACATAAAAATCCAAAGCAATTTAAATGTATTCAACACAAATACTAGGAATACTCACCCGGCAGCAGCGACCACTGCACAGGGGGCTAGGAGCACATGAAGGTCCCTCTGCTCGGCTGGAGCAGGACAAGGAGACGAAACCCTCCCTCCGAGCTCCCCTGGGGCTGCCGTGGCATCGTTTCCACCAACCGCATCGCAGTGTGTTTCCCCTCGGCCCAGTCCTTCTTCCCTCTCACTTCTTTGTATGGAAGTTGATCCCTAATAAACATCATACACCCCATTGTCCATCTCACTGTCTGCTTCCAAGGAATCCAACAGGGACAAATATCATCCACCCCTTTTCACTTAATGACACAGTTTCACATTATTACAAAATAGGAAGAGAGGAAAACCAATTAAATACATATGAGAACCCAAATCTCTAGCCACAAAGTGCAGGCCCTAGATTGTCTTCTGGCCCACACCTCCTCTGTTCCGACCTCCCTTTTATACCACTTCAGCCATACAGAAAATCCGTTCTTAGCAAGGCAGGAAGGCAGCATTTCATAAACTGGAGAGACCCCACTAAGCTTGCTGGGTGTCTGCTTACTATGGACAAGTCCTGGGAGCGCCAAGAACCCTACTTCTCAGTAGTCTCCAGTTTTGCTTTCTAATTTTTTCAAATAATTTTAAATGTTACAACAACAACCTTTTTCTTATTATTGTTCTTTTTATTAAAGGGGATTTGATATGTTATCTGGATAAGTTTAAGTATTCAGGTGACAGGAAATAGATGTTTTCAATCAAAATTTGCTGGGAAGCTAATTTCTTTTAAGTGAATCCCATTTTTTAATTAACTGCCATTGTAAAGTTAGAGATCAATTGTACAATAAAAAGAGCACATCTGGGAACATGGGTTTTCATTAAAAGTAATGTTGTTAAAGGTATAAATAACTTTAATAAAACGATAATTTAGGGATTTTATTCTCACTGCCTCATCACGACATTTCTTGCTCTAGTCTCCAAAGACCTTTATGTCACCAAATCCACAGATACCCACACATCTCTTTTTGGTGCCTTTTCTAAGCATTGTCCTTGTCTGGACGCTTTTCTTCCTTTCACTCCACCCACACGGTGCTCTTCTGGCCTCACCCCTGCCTTCTGCTTCTCCTCTGTACACATTCCAGGCCTGCTCGCTTCTAACCGGACAAAGGTATCCGTCCTGGCTCGGTCCCAGGCCCCTCTCTCCCCACCACTGGGCTTCACACCAGCACCTGTCCACAGGCCCCTCTACCAACGTGCACGATCCATCTACACCCAGATCACTCACATAACACGTCCAGTTGATGCCCCAAAGGCACTTCAAATTCCACACACCGGAAAGTGAATTTTGGATAGCCCTTCTCCCAGATCGCCCACCTCAGAGAACAGTATTACTATTTTTCCTTTAATGGAAAGACAAAACCCGTCTTAGGAGACCGTTCCCTCTCCTTCACTGCCACCCCACATCCAAATCCACGGAGTCCTGTTGGCTCTGCCTTTGAATTTGTCTACTTTTCTCTGTCTGTACGGGTACACCAAAGTCCAACATGCTGTCCTCTCTCACGGGGACTGCAACAGCCTCCTAACTGGTGCAGCTGGCCTGTGTCTATAATTTGTTTCCTCTTGAAAATATTTCAGTGAAACCTGCTAACATGGCTAGGAAGGCCTACATCTTCTGGCTTCTGCCCTGGTTGCAGCCTGTACTAAGCTCCTTCTTACCCAGGGACCTGGCCGCAGGAACCTGTGTTCATGCTCACTCCCACCATGGTTCCTAAGACCTCCACTTCCCTCTGACTTGAATACTCAGCACTGTCTCACGCTCACCCCCAGAGTAACTCCTGTTTCCTCCTCAAATCTCTGCTAAACCTACACCTCCCCAGGGAAGATTCCCATGGCCCTTGGATTCTGGAATCAGCCCCTAGCATATGGTCACATGCCCTGGGCCAATTCAAGGCTTTCCTAGCATAATTTTATATTTGTCTGTGATTATTTAAGAAACCTCCTTCTTCCCTATAGACTACAAACTCCTAAAGGGCTAAAGGGACCCAGAGCTTTGCTCAGTTTGTTTTTATCCAAGCACCATTACACCTGAAGTTCCTGACAAACTGCTTCACACACAATAGGCACTCAAGAGATAATTATTAAAAGATTTAAAAATAGTTAATAAGTATAAGCAGAATGCTTTAATACAATTCATTTTTAATAAAGTAAATAAATGATAAGTAACATACATCATCCCTAAAGAAAATCTCCTTTTTTGATACATTATTACCATCTTCGGACATTTCACATCCATGAGGTGGGAGCCGTTCATCCCAAGTCTTCCTTGTCATTGGGTGGACCTTCGTCAACCCACCTAAATATGCTGAATCAAGACCAACTCTTCCCCACTGTGTTCCCTGGCACTTAATTGTCCTCTTCTTTTTCAACCACAAGATTTCTTACAGTGGGGGTTAGCCACTGTTTTTTCTTTAAAGAGCTTGATAACAACTAACTTAGGCTTTGCAAGATATATGGCCTCTATCACGACTACTCCACTCCCCCACTGTTGTAGGAAGGCATCCGTACACAATATGTAAATGAGTGAGCATGGCTGTGTGCCAATAAAACTTTATTTATAGACAATGGATTTGAATTTCATACAGTTTTTACATGTCATGATGCATTCTTCCTTTTGTTAATTTTTTTGGAATTCTGAAAATGTAAAAACCAGTTTTAGCTTTGGGCTGACACACTGAGGTGGTGGGCCAACTTCAGCCTATGGCATGTGGTCTGTTGACCCCCTGTCTGATAAGACCCACCAGGATTTCTCCAACTGCACGCCTTGGAAGGTATTATTATATGAGGGTATTTTAAAGAACTTTCCAATATCCAGTTCTCTACTGTTGGTTGTTACACATTAATACAACACACAGAGATATACCCACCTCTTTTTGTATACCCAAATAAACAATTAACATGTCCCAACAAGGTTTGGGGTTTTGTTACTTTTGGGGGGGATACTTAAAAGTATCTTCTTTTGTCATCTTGATTTAACTAAAGGCTGTCACAGTGTGACAGCAAAACAAGCTGCTGAAATCAAATAAACAAAACCTCAGTGTACAGCTACTTAAATGTATGAATCAAGATTTTTCTCTAAAATGTTAAGCCCAAACAAAATACAGAAACACAGTGAGAGCTGAGGCGGACATTGCATTGCAGCTGCTACCAAAGCACATTGCATGTAACCAATAACCATGATAACAACAGCAATTAGCATTTATTGAGTCCTTACCATAAACCAGTCCCTCTGCTACTTATTTAAATGGCCTCATTTCTCGATTAAGTTCTTGAGTAAATGTTACATACATTTGAACTTGCATGACAAAATTACAGTAATAAAAAATCACATTTCTCTGTTTTCTGTGTCGGTGTTTTGCCAACAATCTGATTTGGAGAGAGAGGTCTGCTTTTACTTTATTTTCCTTTTAATACACCGCCCACTTGGGCACTTTATTGTACGCTTCTCATTACTATTTGCCCCTCTGCTGCACATTTTATGTGAGCATTACTTCTTCTCTAAGTAGGTTGTTAAATATGTTCCTTGAGGTTAGAGATCAAGCCTTGTGCTTTCTCCTCAACTCCTTACGCACAAAACACACCCCCATAGGCACCCTTAAAACAGGGCTCAGCACACTAGGCCTCTGGGAAAGGGTCTGCTGCTTACACATGTGAATTTTAAGGAATTTAGGTTAGTTAAAACCTAACCTTGAGTGTGCATTTTGCTTAAATGCACTTAAACTGAGGTGCACTAAAAATTCTTATAAATTTTAAATATTCTTTAATCTTTATATTTTGAATAATACGCGGGTATCAAAATAACATGTTTGGTTGTAGTAACAATAAAAATACTCTGCAGAAACATGATTCCGTTTGTTAACTGAGGCATCTAATCCCTCTGCCTAGTAAACACAATCTCCCTCCTCTATTCATATTCCAGAATCAGCTGTGGCACTGCCTACAATCTGTCAGGCTTCAGATGTCAAGCCTTTGTTAGTTTATGAATGTTACTTTATACCAAAATGGGATCAGACTGTGCCTCCAAAAACTAGCTGGGTTAAAGGTCAGCTACGCTGTGGTTAAAGGTCAGAGCCACTTCACAAAGCCTCCTGGTGGTACACTTGGACTTTTTCTAATGAGCCTTAATGTGCCAGAGAAAGGTGGATGCAATGACAGTAGATGACACTTGGCCTTCAGAAATGAGAGCACAGGCTGGAGCTGAAGGGGTCTAAATTTACATAAATATGGAAGTTACGAAATTTGGAGCTGTTTTCTTTCTACTGCCGAAAATCATTTATAGATTTTATTAAATGCTTTCCCAGAAATGAGTACATACACAGGTCTTTTCAATTATATACCTGAGGGATGGATGTTTCCCAAAAGGAACAGAATGAAAAAAAGCAGTAACTGCTGGATTTGTGCACATTGTTACGAAGTACCACATAATTGTGAGAATTTAGTTATTTTTGTTTTGAAGGAAAAAACAATGATGAATTGAGAGTCTGACTATGAGATGCTCTTTTCAATTCCCAAATTATATAAACATGTAATCAATCTAGGAAATAATTTCCGGATAATCAGCAATAGAGAGGGGACTAAACATTTATAAACCATTTACATAAACAAATAATAAAATGTTAATAAATATTTTAACCATATATGCACAGACCTTCTTACTTCTCTTGTCTCCCCAAACTCATATCATGCAATTTCCAAGTACCCCTCTAGAGAGAGTAAATTAAAAATCAATTTTTGTAATTTATCACCAAAACTGGTCATTATTTCACTGGCATCAATGAAAAAGATGCCATTTTCTGTATTTTATATTCCATAATCAACTGTTAGGACACTGTCCCCACTAAAAACCTTAATCTACTTAAAACTAAATTCAGTCACTCAGTTCAGCTGCTCAGTTCTTCCCCTGGAACCACTGCCCCCTGAGTTCTATAGGAAAACTCAGTCCTGCATCAGCCCCACTGCTTTCTGTCAGTAATTTACTAAGGAAAGGCAAAGCTTCATGAGGAGACACAGTCCACACCATTGATACAGAGCATTAAAATGATTCCTAAGGAAGATTTCCTTTGAATTTCTAATAAGGTACTCCTCTTGAAAAGCTGAAAGGCAATTTGCACTGCTAGATATTCCCTAAGGGTCACCAATGAAAAAATATTGTAACATACAGTTCAGTGTCGTGGAAGAATTTCCCTTTATACTCATTCAAGTTCATAATCCTACAGTGACAGTTTTTAACATCGTTTGATTTAGTCATTCCACTGCATTTATAGTTGCAAAGATTAGACACAGGCCTCAGAGTTAAGTGGGTGGATCTGTCTAGGGGTGAGCACAATAGGATAAGATTTAAAACCTTTAACTCAGTGGGGTGTCTATGTTTTATTCTATTGCTTAACTTTATTTCAGATGTAATGTAAATGTATGATAATGTAGAAAGAAGCAGAGCATGATTTTTAAAAATCAAAGTCATTAAATACTTAGGAAACCACAGATTCAGGATGCTAGAGCTAGGAAACGTGTGTTTGTGTGTGTGTACTACAAACTTTAGTATTTTATTTCATTTATTTATTTTTTTTTTAATTTTTTGAGACAGAGCCTCAAGTTGTGGCCATGGGTAGAGTGCTGTGGCATCACAGCTCACAGCAACCTCCAACTCCTGGGCTTAAGCAATTCTCTTGCCTCCTCCTCCCAAGTTGCTGGGACCACAGGTGCCTGCCACAACGCTCGGCTATTTTTTGGTTGTAGTTGTCATTGTTGTTTGATGGGCCTGGGCTGGATTTGAACCTGCCAGCTCTGATGTATGTGGCTGGCGCCTTAGCCGCTTGAGCCATAGGCACCGAGCCACAATCTTTAATTTTAGGCGTCCGTCTTCTCCTTTATAGTTTCTTGATCACTTAATGCTCCAAAACCACAGCATAGAAGCTATGAATTAATAATCAAATCTGCACTTACACACAATGTGCACTCTGAGGTTTGCAAAGTCAGAAGCCCAGGGCTCTGAAACTGGAAATGCTCCCGGCGCTCAAGTACACAGTCCGTCGCATTTAGCAGTGGGTGCTTTTTTCAGTCATTGTGAAAATCAGGCTCCCTGTGACCGGTTACTTAATTAAGGAACAAGGGCAAAACACAAGGGGAAAAGCCCTTCTACGCAAACAAGTTACAAAATAATCATTCTGATAAAATGGATAAAACTAATCATATACCTCTTGTGTCCAAAAACTTGCCCAAACCCCAGTACGAGAGGGAGGAGTGATTCCTACGTGATCAAATTTTCTTCATAAAAATACCAGCATGACAGTTATATAAAGATGTGTGACAATCATCACTGTTTGTAGACAAAACTCGGCAACTTCTCCATGTTCCCTCATTCCATGTCTACCTTACATCTTTAAAGAATACTGGAGCTATTTCTAAACTTCATTCCACTCACTCACATCGACAACATTTAGAAGTTCCTCATCCATGTACAAAAACTATCTGTGCCTAAATAATACAAACATAGTTGCAAATGTGCTCCTACTGTTTTATGGCAAAACATCACTTTTATAATTGAAAAGATACTCTTTTCAAAATCTGCAAAGGGCTCTCATCATCTGCTGTAAAAATGTTACATCTAAACCATTTGGGGACTAATTATTACATGATTTACTATGATTATAAACATTACAGAGGCTGAGGCAAAAATAAAAATGATTTTAAAGGCCTAAATTAAAAAGCTTTTATCAAAACTGACAGAAACAAGGATGCAAAAAAGTAAATGAGTGACCTTCAATAAAAAATCAACATAATATTTATCTTGGCATGCCTATTTTTTATGCATTTTATCAGAGCATTTCCAAATTGTTAGGGAAGCACTCACCATACTGAGGGGAAAAAACCTGCTTCTCTGGCCAAATATGATAAGTGATATATTTAGCTTTTCTATTTTATGTATAAGTGAGTCCTCTTAAAGGGAACAAATAAGTCATTTAAGCCATTCATTTAAAAATCAAAACATGCCCCGTGTTCACTCTGGGGAGGGTCCGCATTTTCCCTCCCTGTTAATAGTAAGTGCTTTTTGTGTGTCCATCAGAACCGTGCTTTTAAAGATCTCAAAGCAACCTTTATAAATAACATCAGATGGTAAAAAATATTTGCCTAAGATATGAATATGAAGAAAGAACTGAGACTAGATATCAGTGGGAACCCCCGACGCTTTCTCACTTCACATGTGACATTTGTTTAACCTTTACCATCCTGTCAGGAAGAAAGAGAGGGGGTGGCGTTGCTACCCACTATGTGGGGAAACTCTAGCTACACAAATTTAAACACTTTAGTAAGCTATTAACAAGGAAATCAGAGAAAAGAGGTCTCTTCTACTACATGGAGCAGATCAACTGAGTAGCTAAACAAATGAACAAAATGTTATCTAATACCTGTTTTGATAATTTCCTGACAATTGAGATGAATTTTCTGATATTTAACAAATCTTAACAACATTCATTGTATTAGGAATTGCTCGTGTGCAGTTTGGCTCTGTTATTAAGCCAGGGGCAATAATTGGCCATGTAGTTATGTTTTATTCGTAAGGAGACCTAATGTGATGACAAATGGCATCATTTGTAGAGTTTTCACCTTCTAAGGCAGATGCCAGAAGAAAATGACACAAATTCAATTGTTTGAAAAGAACTGGGAGATTTTATGAAGAGAACTGTCTTCTTCAAAATGAGAAACTCTAATAAATCAGTTTCCTAGAGAGGTAAAATCAATGCCAGAAATGGACATACTGTCTATGCCAAAACACAGCTTCTAAAAATACAGATAGAATTGTTTTTTAAAAGTTCAAACTTCTAAGTTGCTGGAACTGTTCTAAACCTGTTTAAACAGCATGATAAACCAATCTAGTCATCTCCCTCCATATAGATTCAGTATTTTAAAACTGTAATGCTTGTTTACAATTCCATAAGGTTAAAAAGTCAAAAAAAAAAGTGAATGATTAGAGACAAAATATTCCATCTGACTTTGTTCACAATAGTTACTCAATCCTTGCATGTGCATTGAGGGGAAATTACTTAGAAATGAAGAGTCCACACACAAAGCACTAGCAAAATGAGTTTTCAGTTCAGTTTAAAGCCATTAGTTTGTTACCAGTAACACTGAGCCTGTGCACGCAGGGTGCAGCTCGTCCATCAGTTTGTTACCAGTAACACTGAGCCTGTGCACACAGGGTACAGCTCGCCCATCAGTTTGTTACCAGTAACACTGAGCCTGTGCACACAGGGTGCAGCTCACCCATCAGTTTGTTACCAGTAACACTGAGCCTATGCACACAGAGTGCAGCTCGCCCATCAGTTTGTTACCAGTAACAATGAGCCTGTGCACACAGAGTGCAGCTCGCCCTCCATAGCTGGCCGTCCCCCTGCACGGCCCGGCTCCTTACGCTGACCTAACTTTCATAGCCTGGACATGCACCACATGTACGTGCCAGTACCATAGTCCCTTATGCTGGCCACCTCCGTGTGCTGACCAGTGTGTTACTGTTCCTTGGGTGGTCAGCTTACCGAGGTTCTATTTTCAGGCACCAGCAGGAACAGCTCTTAATTTAGGCTGTTACCCACATAAGGCAATCAAGCAAGATTCATCTTCTCCACGATGTCTTTGGTGACAGTTCAAAATTAACACTAAATCTATAGAAAGTATCCCAAAGACCACTGGAAAATGTGCTTATGTCATGCGGGAGTGAAAGAACACGAGAGAGAGCAAGGGGCAGTCGGCTGGGACACAGGTAAGGGCACGGTCGAGCCTTCTCACATCCACGTGCTGGCCTGGATGGGGTCCAGATTATCCAAAAGAAATTTCCAAAAGAACAAGAATTTGGTATTTAACAGATAAAAACAAGACAGGCTTTCCTTACTGTGGGGCTGGGGGCCCACCTGCAATGACGATGCCTGGATGGTCCTAAGTGTGGAAGGAAAGGGTCGGGAAGCAAAGGAGCAGTGTGAGCAACCAAGGAATGATCTCAAGTTCTGGGTAGGAGAAGGCAGGCCTCGAACCAGCAGCTGAGAGGCCAGGAGCAGCCTGCTAAGCATGGGCCCCTGCTTTGAGTTTGCGCTGGAAGTTAAAGAACCCCATGACACAGGAGTAAGAAAGCTGAGAACTGTGTGTTGATGACTGAGGGAAAAGGAGAGATTTAAAGACACCCCCAGGAGATACGTGCTCAGGCTAGTGCCTGGTCCAGCTGTACACACACACACACACACACACACACACACACACACTTTGAATAAAACCTTACTGTTACGAAAGTCAGGTACAGCTCAAAGATTCTATTTTTTAACACACATACTCAATACTAAGCAACTCATCTTTGCTCCCTGTTGATATTCAGATCTAAGCTTAAAGATTCTATCACCAGAGGGGTCTGGGGCCTTCCCTGCCTACTTAGCATTCTTTCCATCACATCATGAGGACAGGTAACTTGGCTATTATTCACCAGTACATCTCATAGAATAAGTGCACAGTGGACACTAAAAGAATATTTATTAAATGAACAAATGGCCAAATGGTGTCTGGTCAAATGAATGACAACATGGTGACTTCAGTAGATTTTCAATAGAAATTTGATGATGAAGTGTATTGTAAAAAGATCAGAAATTTAATCTAAAGTAGTACATACTACAGACATGATTTTCACATCTACCTATTACATGGTCCAGAGATCATATAGTAGATTTTATCTTAACAAAGGCTTTGATTTCTTGACAAAGGTTTTCCTTAATAAAGGCTTTGAGTCACCTCCTGTTAACATTTCGAGTTAACCACAAAAAACACTATTTTTAAAAATACTTCTGAAATGGACTTTAGTGAAACTCTCCAAGCTGAAGAAAAAAACGCACTAAAATTTAAGTTTTTCACAGGACAGGAGGAAAAGGTTATAAACATGAATCTCTCTTCATTAATAATTTCATGCCTATGATGTATCATTCTTCAGAGAATAAATGGTCACTTAGGTAGGCTCCTAATTGCTTTACTCAAAGAAATACTCAGAGTAGCATCAGATCAGAGCAGTCATCAAAGACTCAGCCCACACACTCAACAGTCATCAGTATCTACGTGATATTTCCACTGCCTCTGATGCTAAAATTAACAGTCTCATTAGAATATAGCTTTCCCAAGATCTGGGAATTTACCAAGCTATCCCTATTCCCTACCTAAGTAATATTAACGTAAAAAAAACTGAATTTTAACACAGTTGATTAGTGGTCAAATAAAGTCCAACAGAATGAAGTATAAAATAAGTAGTCTGTTATATAAGTAGAGATTAACATATTTATCAGGTTTTATGTATATAGAACCTGGGAGGGGCACTATTTTACCTCTACCTTCTTAGAGTTTTTCAGCCAGACCTGAACATTAAATTCACATAAGAGAGATTACAGGAAAAAAGCAAACAGATTTATTTCATTTAAGTTTTACATGACCCTTCCTTAGGAAACAAAGGCCCAAAGATGCAGTTAAAGCTGAATACTTCTAGACTGACTTGCTGCCAAAAGATCAGGCAAAATTATTAGACAGAGAGTAATAAATTCTAGTGCTCACTTCAACAGCACATGTTCTAAAATTAGACAAAAGAGTAGTGAACTATGAAAATGTGACAAGTCAAAAAGGCCTGGCTAAGGGAGTTAATTGGGTGAAGGGGCTAGAATGTGACAACGTTTGTTTGCATAGATTCTCTTTGGCCTCAATTTCTCATCCTTGTTATGAACGATTCTTTCTTTTTGGTATGGGAAGACACGTTTTACAGGGGAATTTTATTTCCTGCTTTAAAGAAATAGAAGGAAGTTCTGAGTGATGTTTTTGTACCTACCGTTTACCACCTGCCTTTAACGCAAAATAGTCAATATGCCAAAGTGGCATGTTTGAGGGTGGCATGATCTGAATGCCTTCACCATCTCTCCATCTCTTAACTGATACTTTTTTAAGCAATAATTTCTATGCTCACCATAAGAATGCACTCATTTCCTTGATCATTTCACGGAGATTAGATTGTGTCTGTATGGGTTTACTGCTACCTATTCCAAGATAGTAATGTTGGTATAATTGTTTGCCTGTAATTAATTAATGATTAATTAAATTATTTCAATTATTTCAATGACCTAAGCATTTTAGGCATCAAAGTATTTGTAGCATAATTTTTATATACATATTCACAGCTAGCATTCTAAATTCAATCACTGAGGTAAAAATTGATTATAATGACTTGTATATCATAAACATTTTTAAAGATTTTGAAGTAGCTTATAATTTTGGACTTTAGCAAGAAAACATTTCATCCTATCAAACTATCATTATGAACCATCAGAAAAACTTTAACTTTTTGTTATGAAAAATTTCAAATATCTAAAAAAGTAGATTCAATGATATAAAGAACATTTATATATGCATGCCAGGTCAACAATGACTTCATAGTTATTAATCTTATTTCATTTATATGCTGACCTACTTCTCCTTTCATTAAACTGTTTTTAAGCAAATCCCATAAATTATGTCATTATATTTATAAGTATTTCACCATGTGTTTCTAAAAGATCTTCAGATCTTAAATATTTGCATAATGCAGGTTTCCTGTGCTTTTAATTTAACTGTTTATGCCCTACCAGGAATCTGGTTTTATGACAGAATTAAAATAGAATGTGTTTTAGAACACGTCTAGGAGACTCTTCTTGATAATTTCCAGCAATAAATTTCTATTACCCAAATATTCCTGCTTTCTTCAGGTATTTCCCAGCAGGCTTTAACTACAAAACTTTAGTTCTGTTTTTAAGAATGAAAATTATAAAGGCAAGGCAAGTTATAATGTCAGCGTTGTAGTCATCTCTAGAGCCAATGTTCCTTCCTTTCTTTGCTTTCAAGGGGGAACTACTTGAGAGAAGATCAATTCATTCTTGGAATTGAGATGTACTGAGACAAATTTAGACATTTCACTACAAATACAGATGGAGCTGTAAACATAAAAGATCAGAACATCAGAAGTTCTGTGGCAAAAATCTGCGATTACTGCAGCTTTGAGAAGGAAGACATTTTGGGGAGGAGGAATACAGCAAATGTCTGCACTGCTCTCCAGCTTAAAGAGTTTATTCTTCAAGTCTTTGATGTGAATTTCGGAGAGCTACCAAATAAAGGGGAGGGCCATGCCATTTTTACATCAGCCACTTGTTTATGGGCATACTTGGAGAAGCAGCATTGAAGAACCTCTTCAGAACTTTGCTTTCAAAGTTTAATCGTGAATGGAACAGCATAGCAGGAAGACAGAGAAATTCAATGTGTGTACACAGAGCTCTGTCCACGAGCCAAGATTTTATTTCCAAAGGGTCACAGGGCCTTCTCATTGAGCACTGCCATGGTTAGCTCATCATACTGACACAGAGCTTGTGCCAGGGCGTTTGAGCCTTTCGATGTTCCACTATTCATTATTCCCCGATGTTTGCCAAAGACCAGACTGAGCCCTTTCAGTGTAAACTTAGGGCTGGGTCCAATCAAAGGAGGTCAGGGAAAACATGAACAAGTGTTTTGTATGCAGAATCCAGCCGCGGGCAGTGTCTATTAATGTAACAGTTCCCAGCTAATTCCTCTCATTTAGAAAATGGCTTTTGAACTAAATTGAGTTACCTCTCTGCTGTATTTCAACATTCACTGATACAAAAAAAAGGGAGAAAATGTTTATAATTAGCCATTTTAAATTATACTTTGTGATAGTAATTTCCCCAGCAATCTTCTCCCAACTTGCTCAATAATACATGGGTAGGGGAAAAAGTACCAGCTTTTAATCACCACATATACTAATCTGTGGCTTTTATTTGAACAAAAACTTTTAAAAGGAACCAAAAATATAGAATTGAATATACAAGCCTTGCTAGTTCAGTTGGGAGAAATGGTAAAGGTATACACTTTGCAAAAATTTCAAAATAGACATTACGGAAGCAAAAAATCCTTGGGAAAGTGGCGTGATTGACAGATACCTGTGTGAATGGGCTCAGGGGCTCAGGGTGGGGTGCTTGGTACAGCAGTGAATGTGAGTGGCTGGGACCCGAGTCGGATGAGTTGGATCAGCTTCGGCAGCTTACATGTGTATTCTGCCTCAAGGAAAATGAATTAAATGCACCTTTATTGTTTTTACTTTTATTTCTTTTTCTGAGAGGCTGCCATTCCAAACTAAAGTGTTTCTGTTTCCAAAGAATGAGATTCACGGAATCAGAATGTGGAGAGGTGCGGGGGGCATCAGGGATGCTGGTTACAAAACTAAATGAACTCAGTAGTGACAATACTAACATCTATATTCCCAAATCTGTTTTCAGTCTCAAATTATGAAAATAATAAAGGTATTACATGAAAGTTGTTTATGAAAAAATAAAGTTATTACAGATTTTAATTTTCTTTGACTAACCGTGGTTTTATTTCAATCAAATTTTTAGAATTGAAGTAACAAAACCATGAGCATGGGGGGAGTAAAGAGACTGACTTTCCAATCCGACAGACCTGAATTGTAATCCTGATTTCACCACCTACTGGAACTTTGGGTAAATTACTTAAATCTTTCTGGATCACTCATTCCCTATCTGTAAAACAGAAATAATGGCTACATTATTGCTTTGAGTTTGACCTGTGGACTGATGGGGTGGGGCAGCTTCCCACAGGAGAGTTGATCAGAGGGCTCCAAACCACAGCAGCTGTGTCACTTTTGGTTTCTCTTTGGTTTTGCTCACACTTAAGTTTACCACTGCACAGTACGTGTTGATACACAGCACCACCAACAAAAACAAAAAGACCAAAACCTTCATGAGTAGACGTGTCAACAAACACAACACACAAGAATAATTCTTTCCCGTGTGTCAATAATGTTTATCTGAAGAATTTCCGGCAGAAGAAATATGCAAATAACACCTTTTATATGACAAAGCAATTTTCTCATGCCCCTCCTTTTTTTCTGCCAATGACATTATTATTATAAACATTGTACAGGAGAGTTAGGAGACTAAGTAAAAGATGTAACATTGAATAAAGGGAGATGGTAAATACTCTGTAGACACCACAGTGAAGTCACTGGGGGGGGGGTGGGGGGGGGAATTTGCCAGCAGAATTACTTGGTATTTTGCAAACAAGTATAAACATCATGTAAAGCTGTAGGACTATTTCCTTTTTCTGTCACTAAAGGTTTTATTTTATGTGAGCCGGTTAATTTGTCTTTGCTCTGCTTAACCCCATCAGCTATGATTTCACTTGGGTAGAATTCGAACAGCATTCAGAGCCAGAGAGACCCATTTCATCAGCTTTATACAGTTATGCAAAAGGTAACCTGTATTCAGTAAATCAGTTTCTAAAACTTCAGGACTTCCTGCAGTTTACAGTTTTAAGCTGCAGCTATTTGGCTTTTCAATGGCATGAAGAATTTTAAAATTCGAACAGCATTCATTAGGAAATGCACAAAACTGGGCCACCGCCTGTTTCAAAAACAGCACATGTATTTGCTGCTACCATTGTTTAGAGGACCTTTGTGTCAGTGGAATCTACCACTGATTTCTTCAATGTGAGCCTTTAGTGTAAAACACTACTAATCTAATTTAAGAAAAAAATAAAATATAACCGATCAACAGAGGTTTGTAAGAATCAAAATTTGTGAGAATAATTTTGAGCTTTTATGTCATGCCATGTATTTTTCAGGCAATCTCAAACTCTTGCAGCAAAACTTTATTTTTCAGCTATTTCAGGACAAAGAAGATATACTTTCTTTCATTTATGCCCAAAGCTTATCTCTGTTTCTTTGATGGAAGAGGTACTTTGGAAGCCAGTAGGGCTTTTATTATAGTTAAAAGGATAACAAGTTTCCTCTGCAGTTTTTATATTGACTATGTGTATTTTACTTCTCAAAAAGTTTCCCTTCATTTACCCTTTCTCCCAGTCCCCAACCAAGTCACTTTTATGCTTTTTGTTGATTTTTCCTTTATATTCCCCTGCAGTTGCTGTCCTTTTCCTTCATTTCACAAACCAAAAATGTGCTAGAAATTATGCCTTAGGCTGGGCCTTCTCAAATTTCCTGCATCAATTTTATTCTCTCCCTAACCCAAATATTAATTTTATGTGTATTTACAAGTCCTAGATGTTATTTTCATTAGAAAGATTACCTACAGTTAAAGTAAAGAAATTAACCAATACACTAAGTCATCCCCTGAATTTATGGAATGTCACATTAGGCTGTTGGCTCAAAGTGTCTAATTCCACCAACAATAATTCTTGAGTATCTCTTATAGGACAGGCCTCTGGGCATTCCTGATGGGGAAGCACAAACACTTAAGAGCTTAAGATATGGTCTCTGTTGTCCAAAGTATCTTATTTTAATTGGGAGAGCAAGACTAACACACATTAAAAAAATAATAATAAACAGACACAAAGAATTTTAAGGGATCCATTCAGTGAGTAATATGGATGATCCACAGTTTTGTGACAAACTAAGTGAACAACCCCAAGCATAGGAGATTCTCATTTGTTTCAAAATTTTATTTGAATGTATTTTAAACATGACTGGAAGGATATATACAGAGAACTCTGCATAGTAGAAAGGAATTTTTGTGTGTGTGCAATTCTAATACGTTTGATTTTTTTAAGTATGGATTGTTTTTTGTAATAAAAAATAACAAACAGCAAATAAAAAGGATTCAAATGAGTGAAGAGAGGAGAGGAGTTCTTGGAGATGGCAGAATTAGGGTGGACCTTGAGGGCTAGATGGGGAGTGACGGGCTGGGCCAGTGGCAAGGAGAGGGCCAACAAGAGGGAAAGGAAGTCATCGCCATTGGGAGAGATTGTGCCGGTTTGGTTTCAGAAGATGATTCAGAGAAAGCCATGGTAGGAAAGTCTGGTTGAGGTACACTGGTGAGGATTTTGACATTATGCTGTTTTTAAGGCATTAGACTTCATGTACATTTTCAAAGTTGCCTTAAACTATAAAAAAGGTGAAGGAGAAAATGTGGCTTCCTTTGGACATATACTAAAGTTATAAGCATACATTTTAAAAAGTGGGAAAAAATTTTAAGTGCTAGAAAAGAAAGAGCACCAACTCTTAATTACCTGTATGTGTAGACTTTCTGCTTCATTTCTTATCTTAGAAAGGATAAGAAATCATAAAATTCTTCTCAAAAGGAATAAGACAGGAGACAAGCTATACCTTCAGCTTTTCTGCTGACACAACTACTTCTAGTGTTAACTAACAATTATGAAGAAGAAACAAAATCTTAAAGCTTGTTTTAGGGTTTATATTCTATTTTTTGAAAGGCTATTATACAAAATTGCTTAATGTCATCACCCGTTTATTCACTTAGGAAACGTGTATCAGAGAGAGGGGGAAGGGAGTAGTGACAGGAAAGGAGCAGAAGAAGAGTCTGATGCTCAGCTATGAATTTCACGTGTTTCTTTTCCCAGATCCTTGCCAGAAAGCCAGGGATCATTAAGTCTACTTTAGACATGAGAGACTAAGGCTCGAAGAAGTGAAGCGATGGATTCATTCAAGGTCATTCAATTGGTAAGCGCTAAGCTGGGACTCACAAGCAATTCTTTGAGTTTAGAGCTCATTCCACTGTACCATTGTTACCAACTCTACCACGTGCATTGCCAGGGAGAACAGAGGGTGTGGACTAAGCAGGTGGGATAGCTTTCCAGTTTTTCTGAATATTAAAATTAAAGGAAATAAAATTGAAAAGAAAGTAATGTGTTAGCAAGAATGACCCGAAGTTGGAACTCATACTCTTCTGATGGGATTGGAAAGTGGCACAAACCCTTTAAAAGGAGTCTAGAAGTTCCTGAAAACATTAAATATAAAGTTAGTATATGTCCCAGACGTTCCACCCCTAGATACAGACCCAAGAAAAATGAAAACATGTCCAAGCAAACAACTTGTGTACAAATGTTTATAACAGCATTACAGCTAAAAAGTAGAAGCAACTCAAATGTCCCTCAACTAATGAATGGATAGATAGACTGCAATCTGTCCACATAATGGGGTATTTATTGTTTGGCAAGAAGAAATAATGACATTTGGAAATGGATACACGGTTCAACACAGTGGCTGAGTGGGAGAAGCCGCACACGGATAGGCACGTGCCACACCGTCCCGGTTACATGCTCCTACAGGCAAACCCACGGAGATAGAAAGCAGACTGGCAGTTGTCAACCACTGGGGAAAGGGATCAGGAGAAGTGACTGTTATCAGTTATTAGGCTCCTTTTTAGGCTGATAAAAAAATTTCTAAAATTAAATAGTAGTGATGTTTAGACAACTCTGTGAATCCAGCAAAATCATTGAATTGTATATCTTAAAGGGTGAATTTTATATGGCATATAAGTGATTGCTCATTAAAGTTATGTTTTAGAAAGACAAAAAAATTAAAGGAAATAATCAGAAAACATAGAACATGAAAAATGTTATAAAAATAAATTATATATAATTTCCTCAAAAACTTCTGAATTTCAAACATAACTATAAAAAGTGTAATACTGTGGTATTTTTTGTAAATTAGATGACATAAAAACATGAAATTTATTAAACTATTAAGCAAAGTGTCTACATGATTAGCCATTTTTCTATAAATTCAGTCTCCTCTGTAGCTCGAAAGTGTCTTGTCATTAGACTCGTTTAAAAGAAACCTCATTCTTTTCATTCCAAAAGCCTTTAAAAGCATGAAGAATAAAAAGATGAATTACAGAATCCAAACTGTCTTTATAAAATACTTAAATTATATAATGTGGTGATACAAAGGCACAATGTATTTGTAAAGAGACCAGAGGCACACACTTACCCAGACCATGTTAGGATGGGCCCGTGTTCTAAGGGTTGACTCCTGTGAGCTGGTCCCACCCATCCTTCCGCTCATCTCCCTGGGGTCCACCTGACCTTCCAATGCATGTCCATTCACAAAAATTAAATAAGCAAATTTAAAAGTGACCCATTTCTTTTGATTCTGTTTTTATTGAAATTGAGTTAGTTATATCCTAGGCAACATTTTTCTCGAATCCTATATGCCTCTTCATTTTTCCAAAACGTAGACTCTGGCTTATAAAAGAGACTTAACCTTCTCCCTTTTCATTTGATACGACAGATGTGCTTATTCCTTGTGCGAAGCATGGTGTGGCCGGGAGTCAACCCGTGACCTGACAGTCGCCTGCTGATTTTGTGAGAACTTTTGCTTATCTGTGGTGTCACATACCATGAAAAATATGCACAGACCTTTTCTTGTAATCTGCTCTGATATAAGCAGATTATAAGAAAATTTGTGTTTGTGTGTTTAATATGTGACCCAAGACAACACTCTCTCTCCCCATGTGTGGCAGAGGTCGCGGGGAAGCGTAGACAGCCTGGGAGGTGAGAGCAGGTCAGGGAGCCTGACTTACTGGTTCTACACCCAGGCCCGCTGCTCAGTGGGGACAATGACCCCAGAGAAAGCCATGTGACCTCTTTGGGGTCAGGTTCCTCATCTGAAAATAGGGAAATAACAGGACGTTCCTCACAGGCTTGTGTGGGAGTAAATGAATTAATATATACATATAAAGTATTTTGATCAATGTTGCGTACACAATACAACATTAGTAAAGTGTGAGAGACGGCTAATGCCCTAATGATGCAAACAGGACTGATCTGCAGTGCCCTACTGATTGGACTGGGGTCAGCCCTATCTCAGCCAGGCAACCAGGCTGACAGGTGCAGAGAAAGGAGCTGGACAGAAACAGTATGCACAGAAGAGTAAGAGGTATTTTAATTCCTAATTTACTGTCCTTTTTATATTCTGCTCCTGCTTCAAAAGCATCCTGCTCAAAGTACTGCTTTCTCCCTCTGAAGTCACAAGTAGTGTCAACCATTCATTGCTGTCCACTTTGGAAAGGCCACTTTGAAAGGAAGGGAGGAGCAGTCTTAAAGAAACTCATCTAGAACCCCGAGTGTGTGCTTTCAATGAAATTTTATGGAATACCTACAGTGATAACTAGTGTTTGTTACCTTCAGAATGTTCATATCCAGAATGTTGCTTCTTTGCCTAAATACAGAATGGTCCCAGTTTTCTGATTAGGAGGAAATGGAAAAAATAATGGACCATAAAAATAATTAAAAATTTATTTCAGCTAATCCAGGTTCTGAAGCTAAGCAAGCTTTGGGAAAGTCCTTCCCGTCTTGGAAGCTTACCCGCAGTGTGAAGCAGCACCACAGGGTGCTGTGTGTACCAGGAGAGGTCATCCCAGTTCCAGTGCTGGCCGACTCTATCCTCGGAACATACCATCAGTCCCACCACCTCCCTCCACTCTGATCATGCAGCCCACACCACCGTCACATCTCACTGAAGCTATATAACGACCTCCTGACTGACTTCTCTGCTTCCACACCTTCCCTGGTACCATCTACTCACAACCCACAAGGCAGGATGATTCTTTTAGACCACAAGTGAGATCATGTCATTCTCCCATTTAGACACTTCCCACGGCTCCCATCACTCCTGGAATAACACCCAGACCCCTTCACACGCCTCAACCTTACCTGCTACCCCTGCATCCTTCCCGATTTTGATCAGGCTGTCCTGCCCTCCTTTCTGTGTTGTAAACACACCAATGTATTGCAGCCACAGGACTCTGCCCTTGCTATTAAATCATTGGTGTCCCCGGCTCACTGCCTGACTGGCCTCAGGTTTGCTCTAGGGACAGATGATCCCCGAGGCACGCCCCTTACCATCCTCCAGCAACTGTGAACAGTGAACCCAGCCACAAACCCTCCACATCTGCTGAATCTGCTTTCTTTTCTTACCACCATCTCATGTAAAGAATGTTACTTTTTCGTCCCCCATCCCTGCTGCTGGAATGCAACTCCACAAAGGAAGCATCCCTCTGTTTGAGTCACTGCTGTTAACTCCAGGGCTAACAGCAGGGAGATCAGCAAGTATTCACTGACAAATGATCTGATGAACCTCAACCAGAGTGCTGAGAACACTACAAACTATCATGAGCTGCTTAGACAGAGGAACCATCTTTCTTTACTTAGGGCTGTGCATCGGGTATGTCTGAAGTTTGGACAGATGGATTCACGAAGGGATAAAGTTGGTTATACTCAAGAATAATCAGATTAAGATATATCTATTTATTTAAATTACAATATGGGTATCTATTACTAAGGATTTTTACAATTTTCCTTTAGTTTCCTATTTAAAAAAATAAAACTTTGTTAATCCTGTCCATCTTCTCAACACTTTCTAGGAATTCTGGATCTGTGTCCTTACTAAAATTAAGACACCTTAAGGGAAAGTACCCCCAATAAATCTGGATCTCCAGCAGGCTAAAAGAATCATACCTTCAAAGACTTACTGGGGAAGTCAGGGAAACACTTGGAGTTTGCAAACGTAAGGACAGAGAGTGACGCGGTGAACTGATGAGGTTCAGGACACGACTTCCCCCAAACTTGGTACCTTGGCAGTTTAGAAAACAACAGAAGCAGGAAGGCCATGCTCACCTTCTCAGGCCTGTTTTCTAACTTTCCCCTGAACCAGGTCATGAGACTGTCGTGTGAGAAGTGCCATCCTATACCCAGAAGACAGGCACATCCTTCTCTCTGACGACACAGGCACACAGAGAAGAGTCTCAATGATTAACAGAACTTGCTAAATTCTCCCCAGTTTCTAACCATTGGAACATACTCCTTTTGTCTCATCATGCTGAATCCACATCTATTCATTTCATCAAGCCCAGCATAAAAGACACACAGGCTTATCAATTTCTTTAGGACTTCGTTTCCTAAGGGAGGCCACTGTGTCATGCCAAACTTACCTGTAAATAAATTCATATGCTTTTCTCTTGCTAGTATGGCTTTTGTTAAAGGGGTCTCAGCCATAACTCTAGCAATGGGTAGGGAAGATATTACTCTCCCCTACAGCATGGAATACTGGCTAGTGCCCCTTCTTGAGGTCCCCACACACACAGTACGACGGTCTTACATATGCTCAATGTAAACAAAATTTAGCAGTACAAAAACAAAACATGAATAAGACACATTAAGATCTCTTTGGTAGTAATACTACAGTTTACCTGAATCATTTTTCAAACTAAAACGCATTAAGCCCACGGAAGGTAGAGGGTCAGAGGTAAAGAAGGGAACATATACATTCTTTTAAAACCAGGAATAGAAGAATTAATTTTCTTTAAATGAAGGTTTCCTTTTATAAGTCTGTGCTATGACGGAGTCAGAGATCTCATTCAGTAAGTGATGAACATCTTGGTTATCAGTACCACACAGCACCAGGTGGGGTGGGCGTGCCCCCTGCTCACACAGGCTCCCTGCTCAGCCGGCCCTCGCTCTCATTCACTTGCTTTAAAATGAATGTGAGAAAAAACACTGGATTCAAGAACACCCGGGCTGAACCTGAAGCATAATCCTGAATTAATCTCTTACAAAATTTCTCTTCCATTTTAATTGGAAACAAATTCTTCAGTAATACAGGCTATTTGTTTAAGTTAACAAATGAAATAATCTAAAATAGGAATTCCTAAATATAGAATCTCTATAATTTCTTAATGGAAATAATTACAGTGCATTAAAGCAATGTCATTCAAAAAAGAAAAAGAAACCTATGAATAAACAAAATCGCCCTCAACTGCGGGGACTAGAGTTTAATTAATGGGCTCATTACCAGCTTTGTAAATAGTTTATAACTCACAAGTAGTTTTCTATTTAGATCCATAATTTCCACACATAGAAAAGGAAGGCATGGGATTCAGTCATTTCAGTTTTCTAATGCTGAGTAATATGCAATTTTTTCAAAATATTCTTTTTTTCTTATTTGAGAATTTGTTATTTTTAATGAAAGCCATCACTTGCCAATCCTACTGTAGTTTTCTTTCTTTCTTTTTTAGTACACTGATATGCTTAGAAAAAAAAAAGGCAGATCTGTGTCTCAAAAATTTCACAGTGCCGTTATTTGCTATACCTAAAATTTTTTTAAGGAAAAAAAATCTCCATGCATTTTAATTAGGATGGCATTTAATGTGTTTCCTTGGTTATCCTAACAGTTATGAAACTTGGGATCTGAGCCTCCCGCTCCTCCTCCCATACACTGAACAGCCCATTTTTGCCAGCATGGAGTCTCTTTCACTAGGACAATGGCAACAAGAAATCTGCAACAAGGGCTGGCCTGACCCCTTTTCTTTTTCTACAGATCCAGCTGAGCAGCAAAAACTGCTCGAAATTCAGCAATCACATTTCTCACTGTTCCAGAATGACCTATTTCGCACTAGAATGAACCAGTGAATTCATACATATAAATAACTATCTGTAGACCCTGTTTCAAAATATGAACAGAAATAAGCAGGGGAAAAGTGAAATAAAAGAAAAAACTGGAGGGGAAAAAAAGAAAAAGAAGAAAAGTGAGGGGGGCAACAGTTAAAAATGAAGATTTGATTGAATTGGTACTTTTCAACTACTGGATATGACAATTAGAGACTAAACAAGTCGATATTAATGTTACATTTAAAATCTTTTGGAATTGTGAATACATAATGTTCATCTCAGGGCAAGCTACAATAAGATGGATTTTTTTCATCCATAAAACATAAATGGTCATATTCTTGTTTATTTAAACCATCTTTTTGTGAGAACTAAGAAAAAAACAAGTTGTTAACATTCCTGAATAGAGTTTCCCTGTCAACTAGCTGCAGTGTACCTCACCCACAAGTATGAATCGAACGCTATTGTATACAAGATCTAATTACACGCTAAATCCTGCAAACGCAAAGTTTTCTAAGACCTCTGCTCTCTCCCTCAGCGTATAAAATTATATAGGCTAGCTTTCTCCACCAGGCCGTGGGGCCAGGCTTTATTCACATGCATATTCCCAACAACTAAAAAACCCACCACCAAATGAACACTTGTCAGATGTTGAGAGGAGGCGCTGCACCTGAGCTTGCAGGTTCACGCAGTGTTCACAGAGGGCCCACTGTGTGGCTCATGTTAATGCTGTGTCATAAACCTGTTGTCAGACACTGAGCAACAGGCACAGTAGAACAATAATCTCCCAGCCCTGCACGTAAGTAAAACACTCACTCCTAGAGAGAGTTCCAGATACTCCTTGGGAAAGGAGATCCCAAACAAAGCCCAGTGATCTTGCTTAGTTTAGGAGACAGAGTTTAGGGCTCTAGGACACCAAGATGGCTGGAATCTGCTGGGCAGAGCATCAGAAAGAGAGAGCTTCACAGAAAGGGCAAGTGAGCAATCTCTGGACGTGTGCCTAGTCCAGCTGATTCTCTAGCTGAATATTTGTCTGGTCTGGGGAACCAGTGAGGCCAAAGAAGGAACCATCATTACGAAAGAAGTGGAAGAGTATCTGGAGCTCGTGAAGCCCGAGAGTGACACATTTCCCTGAACCAGGACAGAAGGACCTGCTAGTTGACAAGGCACAAGTCAGGCCTGTGGAAGGGCAAGCGCTCACTGGTAGGTTTGAATGAGCCCTTGACCAAAACCTATTCCACATCCAGACAGGGCTCAAAAGCAAGCCATACATGATCAAATTAGGTCCAAGTAATTAATTCTTCCCACAACAAAGTTCAGAAATATTTAAAGAAACAAAAAGATCAGTACCTAGAACATTATAATGCTGGCATGATGACCAGGCATGAAAAGAAGCAGAAGAACACATCCCATAAACAAGAGAAAAAACAATCCATATAAATAGAAATAATATAGATGATAGAATGAGTAAATAGAACATTAAGTCAGGTATTACAAATACACCACTGCTCAAGAAGAAAGAAAACATCTATTCCACTCTCATTCACAGATAGAAATTTACATTCCTAACATTGTGTAGCACACGGAGGTCAAGCTCACTGCGGTTTGGACTCTGCTCACCCTTCCTTCCTTGCACCTGCTTCTGACTTTCTCCCAGACCTCTTTCCTTCAGATGTGTCAGTATTGCTTTTCCTCTTTCTGAACACCACAACGACAGGTGGCTAGCCTGACTGGATCTCAGTCTCTTTCTCTTCTTAATTAAAGGATGAGATCTGAACTGCAATTTTTTTTTTTAAAGACAGAATCTTATGTTGTCACCCTCGATAGAGTGCTGTGTTGTCACAGCTCACAGCAAACTCAAACCCTTGGGCTTAAGCAAGTCTCTTGCCTCAGCCTTCCAAGTAGCTGGGACTATAGGCACCTGCCACAATGCCTGAGTGTTTCTTTGTTGCAGATGTCATTGTTGTTTTAGCTGGCCCGGGACAGATTCAGACCCAACAGCCTTGGTGTATGTGGCCGGCGCTCTACCCACTGAGCTACGGACACTGCCTGATCTGCAATTTGTAAATACTTTTTAGCTACTGAGCCTTTAAGCCAGGGCTGGGGAACCTGTAGCCCTAAGTATGTCCTAGGTCCTTAATTCAGCCTTTGAACTGAATCCAAATTTTGCAGAACAAATCCTTTTCATTTTATTAGCACATTTTTTGTTTGTCTTCTATATTTTTTATTTTATTTTTTAAATGAAGTTATTAAAAATATCAAAGAATAAAATAAATTTCAATGAAATAATCCTCCCAGATTGACCAGCACAATTGGAATATTAGTAAGCCATAAGGCCTAAACTGATGGCTGCTACGCTTATGATTTAGTTCTAACTTCCCCACCTGAAGGGCACAGTACGCACAAGGCTGCTTGGTGAGAGTTTATGGGGTTTGAGTACACCAGTCTGTTATTAGCTTTTGACAACTGTGTACTGTGTTTCTATTTTAAGTGTAATTTAGTTGCACAGTATTTTTTAATTCTGTCTGTTTAATAGCATATTATGTCAAAGAAAACCAAGAGAACACTGAAGGAAGAAAACAGATTTTTTTTTTTTTTTTTTTTACAAAGACTGGGGATTGAAATAGTATCTTGTTTCTGCTAAAGAGAAGATGATAGGCTTGCTTTGTGATACTGCAATATCAACATTAAACAAATTCAATTCTCATCAGCATAACACTCATAGGTTCATAATTATTTAAATCAGAGGGAGAGTTACAAAAGGTTGTTTGGCAGAAATTAAAACATGAAAAGCAAAAATAAAGAAATTTATTTCAAGCAGCAATAAGACCTGGAAATAATGCCAGTGAAACAACTTATAAAGTAGCTTATATCCTCAGGGAAAAAGAGAGGCCATTCAGTGGTGGAGAAATTGTGAAAGAATGCATTGTCAAAGTTGGAGCATACTTAGACCGAAAACATTTCAAAGTACAAATAATGCCCCTTTCAGGGAGCACCATAACTGACTGGCAGGACTGAATTAGCTCCAACTTAACAGAACAACTTCACGTAACACTTCAAAAAGAAAATATGTCTTATTCAAACCAATGACTTGGCATAGGTTTTATACTTCATTCAGGTCATAACAAATATTTTCTTTGCTACAAAGAGTTACTTGCTTTGGGCCTACTCACAAACAGAACACAGGAATAAATATCTTCAACGACTTTCAAGATTCATCATGAAGTTGGACTGAATTTGGTAAATTTAGTGGGTATATGTATAGATGGTGCACTTTTCCTGACAGAAAAACACAAAGGGTTTATTCCAAAATTAAAAACTATGAACAAATCACCGTATCTTACATCAGCAAAATCTCTGTGCTCAAGCTGCTCTTTGAAGAGACACTTTGCAACCAATTGTAAGTATTATTAACTATATTTGTTTCATCATCACCTGTTCTCACCAGTTTGTAACATGCTGAAGTTAAAAAGTGAAGTATTGATTCAGTGTGGATTTGCCATGTCATTCACAAGAATAGGTGTTAGTCAAAATTTTATTTCTACAAGAACAGATGAATTTCATAAAGAACAGAATCGTCATTGTGAATTACTGAAAGAAGATTTCTATAGGAATGTAGCATTTCTGAGTTACGGAATCATGTCGAATCAAAACAACTTTATGTTTCCTTACAAAGTAAAAATAAGTCTACACATGATACATGGCAAAAACAAACAAACAAACAAACAAGTATTTGGAAAAAAGCAAAAAGGCTATCTTTTTTCAAAGCACTTCTTACTCAAAAGGAAATTTTGGCTAAACATTTTCCCCATTTAGCAAAGGTCCTTGATGCCAGGATGATGCATGAGAATCACGTGAAGAATATGCAGCTGTTACAGACCTACTCATTGGACAGCACCATGGAAATTCACTGACTTTTGAGAATCATGACATCACACTCAAATTAGCATTTCAGCTTCACCTAGTTGGTATCACCAAGGCACCTAAAGAACTATAAATGGAATTGCTTGAGCTCTCAGTAGATGACATGTTAAAATCATTGTTCGATGCTTAGAAATATTCATGGGAAAATCCATACCGTCTGAACCAAGCCCCCAAAATGCTTTCTTGCTTTTCAACCACTTATTGCTGCAAATCTACATTCTCCTCCCCAACCCTAATCAGGGCCTGGATAACCATCCACCGGTCAACTGAAACTGCACCCTCCATGTTGCAAGCAAATATTCAAATGCTTCTCAACAAAAAAGCAGACACAGCAAAGTCATCAAAAGGCTAGGGAACTTTAAAATTAAAGTTTTCATTTTTTTGAAATTAAGTACATAGTAGGTAATTTTTACAAAATAATGTACTTTTTAAAGTATATCTAATTGCAGTTTCTTGAATGTGGCCTTATTTGCTTATACTAAATTAATGAGGTCTTCCAACATGAAAAGGTTCCCCATCCCTGCTCTAAGGTCAATATAACAGACAGACTTATGCTGTGCTCAGTGGGAGGTGGGTATGTATCCGAGTAATGGCAGGAGAGCATGGAAGCACAGCACAGACCCCCTTTCAGATCTTCCACTCTTGCTGGGCCTGGGAAGCTGGTAAAAATACTCTGTTATCTGTACCACTCACCTCCAATGTGAGATTTACTACTCGTGTATTCCACAAACATTTATAGAATATCTGTTACATGTTAGTTATTAGGTAAGGCACTGGAGACCTATTGGTGGACATAACAGCCAGTCTTTTCTCTAGAACGTCACAAGATGATTGAGTGAGGGGATTTATAAGGAAGAATGGAAAGGCAGGGCATGTACTGTCTTTGGTATAACAAGCATGACCTAGTATTTTTTAGTGCCAAATGGATGTATATTATATCACTTTGATAGCTAGAAAAATATTTCTGAATTGTCTTATTCCAGGTCCTATATATAATCCATGTCACTGCTAATAAAATCAGAAGTTTAGCAAAGAGTATTTGCTACTGATAGTCACAGTTGTCTTAAGATGTTTATATGTTTATTGTTTATATCTGTGAACATAGAACAAAATCAATGAATATATAGGGAATATAAAATCATGTGCTGGACAAATTTTGTTTTCTTAAATTTTGCTTCCAATGCATCAAGAATGAAATGAATTAGGAATGGGGGTATTAAACACATCAATTCAGTAAAGTAAATGAGAAATATGGGAAAGTAGACAGAGTAAGGAGCTTCTGGGATGTTCAGAGGCAGGACAGCTACTACAGGACTCTCAGACACCAAAACATCGCCAAAAACTGATGAATCGCCCTGAGAAATGTCGCCAAGGAATGAAATACTCCCACGTTAAAAAATATCCAATTTTAGATCCACATATTTTATAATCTTCCTTTTTTGTAATGCAGAGAGTCTGTCCTCAGTAACATTCTATCCAGTACGGCCTTCTGTTTCGACATAACCCCGAACACCAACCACATCTGGAATGCTCAACCCAGGAACAAAGCTATGTACAACTATTCTTTAAAAAATTGATTTTTCAAAAGAAAAGGTAAAATATATTTTAGGAAAAATTAATTAAGAAATATTCATTTCAGTTTCTGCTATTTTTTATAACTTTCACATATAGAAGAAAGTTAACAATTATTAATTTTTGAGTCATTAAAACAGACTAACTCCTTGTATGTCTTTCTCAGTTGTAGCCTGAAAAGTGCGACTGTGGCAGTAACCACCTGCATTACCCAGCAGCGCTGTGTATGAGGAGCATCAGGCTAATTTGGGTTGTCCTCATCTGTAATAAATAAAAAAGAAAACACCCCGCCAAAGAGTTTACACTCCATTTTGAAAACATAACATGTATACATTTTAAATAATCCAATTCCCAGAACTTCACAATTGCTTAGAGATTTATTGTGCACAGTAGCAATCTGCTTACTCCTAAAGTATTTTCTGTTAGTATCCTACAGAATTCATTCCATCCAAATTCCTATAAGTTGTTGCCTCTAGTTTCTAAATAATTATAAATTCAATATGATATTAAGCATAAATCATCATTTATGTTAAGTTAGTATTATTGTTATTGAAAGACAATTAGGTACACTTCACTAAATGACTGATTGAAACAAATTAGGCAAGAAAATAATTTTATAGTCGATGATGAGAAATAAAGTTATTCTATGTTCAGTAGGCCTCCCATTCTTTGTTTGTGATGGTATAAGATACTAAATGACTTTTATATTCCTATCTGTGGACATTTGTTTTTCAAACTATGTATATCAGAAAGACATTCAAATAGACAAAATTTACCCTGATGCTGAATGGAGCACACAAATGCTTGGCACATCGCAAAATGTTTCAAGCTTAGTTGGCTTTTCAATGCCTAAAAAAAGAATTAGAGATGGGCCACTAAATTCTAATCACACTGCTGTATCTACGCACCACATTTAAATTCTTAGGTTGAACATATTTATCATTCACTCATGATGCTACATCATTTTTTAATATTGCTCTCAAGCTGCTGGATAGAATTTCATGTCCTAAGTCTAGAGAACCAAGGTAAATGACAAACATGTTGCAGATTTCTTTTCTTATCTGGAATATTAACAGAGTGTCTCTAATCCTACACAGAAATGTAGTCCCCCAAATGTAGCCATTTCAATATGGCCCGTGCAATTTTTTGGGTGTATACAATATCATAATCCCCAAGCAATTTTTTAAAGTGACTGCATCAATTACTCAATAGTTTGCCAAATTTAAGACGTGTTAGAAAAAACAAAGGAATAATCATTAGAATATATATTAAGGTATCTACATGTCCAGATATAATAACCTGACAAAACCGTAATATTCAAGTTATATGAACAAAAGAATTTGATTCTTCCTAGTACCCAGAGTGAAATTATAAAGTAGTGTTAGGAGGAGAAAGAATAAAAAAAAAGGGGGAGAATCATGGCTTTATTCATTGATTTTTAAAACTTAGTTTTTAAAATACAATAATTTAGTGTATGTATGGAGTCCAATATACAAAAATATATAGTAATAAAATTCCCTTTAAAGAGCTCATACTATTTTTTATAATCACTTTTCTGTGCAAACCACTCTGGCTTTATTCATTACATGGGCTCAGTGGGTGGGAATGAGACAAATTGGAAAGCACAGACCCAGCAAGAGCTTTAGTTTTCAAGCTGCTGGGAGAAGAGACGGACACACTATTTTCACATCTTTCACCTTTTTGTTTTGTTTAGTTTTTGAGACAGGGTCTTGCTTTGTCACCCACACTGGAATTCAGTGACATCATCATATATCACTGCAACTTCCAACTCCTGGGCTCAAGCTATCCTCCTGTCTCAGCCTCCCTAGTTGTGGGACTACACACACCCCCCTCACCACCCCCCTCACACACCATACCTGGCTAATTTTTCTGTTTTTGTAGAAATGGGGTCTTACTCTTGCTTGGGCTGATCTTGAACTCCTGAGCTTGAGTAGTCCTCCCGACTCGGCCTCCCAAAGTGCTAAGATTTACAGGTGTGAGCCCAGCCACACCTTTTGGTTTTTAAGAGAAAAAGAAAAGAAGAAAATCTCCCAATGTTTAAATTTTTACAATTAATAAGAAGTTGAAGAGTTACTTCTCTGAATAGTTATACAGAATGACCCACGTATAGAGACCAAGTCAGTAAAGAGCAACTGAGGAGGAAGAACAGGCGTAAAAATCAGAGCTCTCCGAGGTGAGGGGAAGGCCCGAGATGCCTTCTCACTGGGCCCTGTACTCACACAGGTTAGATGGGGATCTAGCTTAGAGGCTAAGCAGTCAGGCGCAGAGAGATCAAAATGTGGGTGCCCAAAATCACACTAGCATTAAATAACATAACAGGCTGACCACCTTCTAAGATTGTGTTTGTTTGTTTGTTTCATAAGCTAAATTACCATCGGCTTGGGAATTCTGTTGAATAAGTTAAGGCTTGGGAAAAAGATACATAGATATAATGGAAATTTTGAAATAAATGTTACAGTACACAAAATCGTGTAGTGCAGCCAATGAGAGAGGAAACAGAAAGAAAAAGAAAAATGACAAGTCAAGGAAGCGCAGAAGGAACGTAGGACTTCTGTGGCTTGTATCAGTAAAATTATTACAGAATAGAGGTCTAGGAGAAAAATAAGAAAACAAGACATAAATGAAGAATCAAGTTAGGTACTGACAAGATTTTACCCATGGAGAGGTACAGAAAATCATTGATTCAAATCAGACAATTAAAAATAGTGAAAGAAATTAATGGGACAAATAATAATAGGATGAGGGATGTATAATACACACAAAAAATTTATGGGCACACACACAAATTCTTACCACTCAAAAAAAGGAGCACAAGAAGATCCACCTTGAAATTAACCAACAGGGTTTTTAATTCCCTGTCTGGCCAGCTGCCCTGTGTCTTTAGCTTTAGCAACGCTGAGAAGGTGATTCTCTGCCCTTCCTCGGGTAAGAAGCCCTGAAACCTCCCAGAAAGGAAGGAAAATATAGGACAAAATATGAAGTGGATGAAAACAGTAATTTTTCTACCTTTGTTATGGATGGGCATATTTCGTTTGATATTTAAAGTATGTAAAACATTTAAGAGAATCTGACACATTAGGAGAAAATCTGACATCTTTAAGGCTTGTGGCTTTTATTTAAAATTTTAAAAGAAGTTGACTAATAGAGATCTTCAGTTTTTAATCTGAAATATTTAGGATAGTTTTGATACAGGACATTTGGTGCTCCAGCCAGCTCAGCGGAGCTGGCAGACCTGCTGCCTCCACCTTGGCGGTGTCGGTGCAGTGGCAGCGAGGCTGAGGAACCAGCGGGCTGGATGACAGGCAAGGAGGGGGACCTGTAACCCCCCACCGGAGGCTCCAATAGCCAAAAAGGCGGGACAACTGCCGAGGAGACACCTGCACCTTGGTGTCTCCTTCACTTTACACTTAGGACTAAAAACAGAACCCCGTTTCCCGATGCCTAGGTCAATTTCATGTGAATTTCCTAGGCCTCAATTCCATGAATGGACTCTGCCCATTCATTAATACATTCATTCACCTTGCCCCAGGCTGGAAGGAACTGTGTTCATTCATTCACCTTGCCCTGGCGGAAGGGACTGTGTTCATTCATTTCCTGGCCAAGGAACTCATGCGCTTATATATACCCCGAGACTAAGAGCCTAAGTGGGGACGCGGAAAGACCTGCAGAGAAACGGAGAGAGCTTTTCTCTCCCCACTTGAGTTCTCTCTCTCTACCAGGAGCTTTAGTGTCTTTTGTATTCTTTTCTGTAAATAAATTCTGTCTTACCACTGATCTGTGGTCCGTGGATTTATTCTTCAAATCACCGAGACCAAGAACCTGAA
>CAUYON010173612.1:0-12541 GCA_963573935.1 Arctocebus calabarensis | reverse complement strand
TTTAATTCTGCCCTGATTTTGGTTATTTCTTTTCTCCTGCTGGGTTTGGAGTTAGAATGTTCTTCTTTTTCCAGTTGTTTGAGATGTCCCATTAAGTTGTTAACTTCCTCTCTTTCTGTTCTCTTGAGGAAGGCTTGCAGTATTATAAATTTCCCTCTTAGGACTGCCTTTGCAGTATCCCAGAGGTTTTGATAACTTGTGTCTTCATATGTGTTAGATTTAAAGTGAAAACAAGTGAACATAAAATACACAAAAGTATATACTCACACATACATTTTTTGGTATGATTGTGAGATTGAAAAACACATGGAAAAATAAAGGCAATTGATTTGTCAAAAAAAAATGAGAAGAGAAGGAAAATAGAAATTGCAAATTTAGATGAATCAAGATCTTAAATATTTTCCTAGAATATCTGAAGTAACAAAAGGATTTCAGTGTAGTCTTACAGTTGACTTCCTGAAAGATTTTTCTTTTCAAATAATACCTCAGTCATATTTTTCCTAATCTAAAGAGTAGAAAAGAAACTTTCATGGAATCTTGAGGTATTTGTAGTATACAGCACCCCTATTCTGTATTACACCTAATAGGATATAATGTCATCAAGTTCAAACCATAGTTAATAATCAAAGATTTTAAAAGAGCATATATTAATGGTCCAAACGTATTTATATGTGTTACTCACATCCTTGAAATTCTGTTTTAAGTTTCTAATGTTTTGTTAAAGATTTTAAAATGCATTTGGAGATTTTTTAGTACCAATATTCATGTTAGAATTGTTTTATAAGACTACTTATTTAAAACTGCTAATGCTGAGGAAACAAATTATCTCCCCTCACCAACCTGTTCCCTTGCAATAAGAACTCTTGAGGAA
Organism: Arctocebus calabarensis; assembly: GCA_963573935.1. Classification (NCBI taxonomy): domain Eukaryota; kingdom Metazoa; phylum Chordata; class Mammalia; order Primates; family Lorisidae; genus Arctocebus; species Arctocebus calabarensis. The sequence goes on along the minus strand of CAUYON010173612.1, from coordinate 11,670 downwards.
GGCCACTTTGGGGAAAGGGCAGAAGGGGTAGGAAGATCATGAATTTCATTTGGACAAAATGACTTTGAGATGAGTTTGAAGCATCCAAGTTATAATGTTGAGTAGGCAGTTGAATTTGTGAGTCAGAGATGAAAATGTGGCATTTTCAGTAGAAAGATGGTAGGTAAAGGCTTAGTCTTAGATGAGATCACCTAGGGAACAAGTAGAGAAAGGAGAATTGGAACTCCTTTAGAGGTTGACAAGCCACCTTCAGCCAGAAAACTTGTTTTATTTGGCCTGTGTAGTGCTTTTAAAATATTTGAATGAGTTGATGTAATATATATTTATGTTTTTTTGCTGCCCAGAATATATTTTCTCTTTTGGTAGCAACACCTTAATGTCCTTTCTTGTATCCTCTAATTTCAGATTTTGCGCTTCAAATATAGTTCCATCTCTGACTCCAAATGAAGTGTGTGACCCAGTGATGGCCAATCAATCTCTGAGTTGCCTAGCCACAATGGTTGGTTGAGAAAGGTTTTATAATCCAAGTCATCCTATTCAGAGGGAATTTTGAAACTAAGTGGGGGAGTATATTTTCTTGTTTTCTGCTTAAACCTGGCAAGATGTGCGCTGGAGGTCTAGCAACTGCCTTGCTACTATAGGGTAGAGTTTATCTTAGAATGGGGATAACTAAGAAGTAGAATCCAGATAGAGAAACTGGTCTTGATCATGTTGATTAAACTGGGTGCTAAGCTGTACCTTGAGGCTTTTCAGTTAAGAGAATAAGTTCTCTTTTTAGTGTAACCTAATTTGAACCAGATTTTATTTTACTTACACTAGAAGTAATTTTAATTGACACAATTGCCAAGACTCAACATTGAGTTTTCGTGTAGAATTAGGATTTTTAGCTTGAGCTAAGTAATTGCTGTTCTAGTTGGAGCCTTGACTCTGTTTTATTCTAGTCTATACCACTCACTGTTGTCATCTTACCCCATGCCTGAGATCTGCTTCCAGTTATCCTGCTAGTCCCACTGTTGAGAGGGAAATGAAAGTCAACTTTGCTTCACTAAATTATGTTCCTTTCTTGCCTCTGTGGGTATAGACTGAAAAGAGGAGGCCTCAGTCAATCATTGAGGAACTGAACCCTAAACAATAGGTGGAGGAGGACAAATCTATAAAGAGGAAGGAGCCATGCAGTGGAAGGGAAAGTATTGGTCTTGGAGGCCAGGATGAGGGATGTTTCTGGGGGAATTGATGAACCTTGCCAATATCATCAAAATGTCAACTGGTTTGAATTTGGCAGTTGAAAGGTCATTATTTTATTGACCCGAACTGGAGCTGTTTCACTGAGTGATGGGGCCAAGCCAGATTGGAATGGGTTGAAGACACTCAAGGAGGACAATTTCTATTTAGGTCAGTAGCTAGAGTCCTGTGAGGTTGAGGTGGGTGCTGATGGGAAGCATCTGGCTGAAAGGGAGAAATAGATTCACTAAACAGGAGAGGCAAAGGATAATTGATTATGAAGCCCAAGAAGCTAAATGGAGTGGTTGGCCTTAGGTGAGAGGAGGGATTAAGATGCTACAGGAGGGAAGAAGCTGAGGGCTGCTACTGTTGAAAGCTATTCGGATAGCAGGAAGTTGTTGGGAGAGTTGGCTTCCCTATGGAGAACAGGCATGGCGGGTGATGATGTGGAGATCAGAAGGGGTGGAGCTTTGAAAGTAGAATAGTGGAGGAAAGTGAGAGAAGGAGTTGGTAGGAGAAATGTGGTGGGGTTGGCTGGCCTGGTTGAGGACTTGTTTGCAGTTGGGACTCATGAATATAGGGTGACACTGTGTGCTTGCATGTGGCTTTCTTCAGTGCCCAGTGCTCACAGCAGGCATCATCCATGGCTGGAGGAACAAAAAGATGGTGAGCAAGGTAAACACATTATCAAGATGATGTCCTTTAGAAAGGAAGGAGAGTAAGAAGGGACATGACATGAAAATTCTAATGAGGCCCAAATGGTTTGTCACAGTCAAGGGGATTTTAATAAGGAAGCTGAAGCTGTGAGGATATTATAGTGAAAAGGTAGAATATCTGGTTGGTGGGTAGCTCAAGGGTAATGGAGGCACTCAGAGAAGAGACCAGAGTGTCAGTGGAGTTTTGATACTGAGGTTGCCCATACTGATTGTAGGATTAGGTGAGGAGAAGAAGATTTTGGCCATGGTTCACATTGTGTCATTGGATTGACTATCTATTAATAACATTTTCCATTTCCCCTAAACCTCCTTGCCTTTGGTTTCAGTGGAAATTCAGCTGAGAGAGTGTATGTAAATAGTTTAGGGTGCACGTCTCTGTTTTTTGAAATATGTACTGGGAGTGATAATTTATTGGGAAAAATCTGTCTTTATTACTTTATGTTACTTTAGAAAATGTTAAGTAATTTAAATCTCTTGAGTTCATGGAGTTTTCAGTTACTGGGATAATTTGGTGCTCTTTTTTTGCCTTACATGGTCATATTGCTTCTTAAGGAGACTGACAGTGTGATCAACACCTTCAAGAACAGGCCAAGTTTAACTAAATCTTTTGTGGCTGTCACTGTGGTGAGCTCTGGAGGGAGTGTTAGTAGGAAGCTATGTTAGAGACATCTGTTGTTATGTGTAATGTGTGCTGGGCTTTGGCAGTAACTGAAACCAAGCAAGCCCACCAGTCTCCAGTTTATATGCAGTAATTCTGAGAGCTCGAAAAATCCTTCTCTGAATGGCAAGGCTTTGGACTCAGCATTTCTTATACTTGACAGGGAAGGGAGTTTGAAAGACTCACCAAGAAAAAAAGAAAAACACTTGGATTTTTATAAGAAGATACTAAATTTGATTATCTCAAAACATTTTAAGGTTGTGATAAAAATCCTCACCAAGTTATCAGAATACAGAAGTCTATTACCTGGAAAAAAGGAATTTGAGGATGTAGTCTTTAATGTACAGCTCTATTTGTTACTGACTCTGAAAAGATTAGGTCAGTGGCAAAGTATGGGACAAGAATGTTCAGGTTTTTAAGCTGAGGATGGTGAGAAAAGATGGCAGTGAAGTCCAGCAGCTCTAAAAACATCTGCCGTGGGATGAAATGGCCTAGGGAAGCTTTGCTGCCAAACAGACAATTTGCTCTGTGTACCTATAGCTCCTTATTCTTGCCCTCGGAGCCCGTTTATTCATCCTTACTTTTGCCTTCACTTTTCTCTATCCTAATAACCTCTCCTCTCCTTTCTCCATGTCTCACCCATTTTTCCATTCCCAGCATGGCCCAACCCAAGTCCAGCTTAATGTAGCTCTTTCCTTTCTTTGACTCTTTTATTTTGATTGTTTGTATAATTTACTAAGTTAACTCTTTGGTAGATTCATAGGTGGTAAGAAGCACTTCTCTACCCAACTCAAGGCTTATGAATCCACATGTTCCCAGACCCTAGTTTATTCAAGAATCCTGAGACTCGGGTTCTCCTATCTAGGGCTTCATGCCTATAAGGGCTGCTTCACTTTTCTCTCTAAGAAGAACCAAGCATTGCTGACAAGAATTGGGCTCCTTGACTTCTACTATTTTATACAATTTCTCTCAAGTAATAGCTTTAGCCCTGCCATGATAGTTTTTTTTTTTTTTTTTTCTCTCCAAATAACTAACCACCTGCTTTGTTCTTAACATTCTTCTGAGGACATATGGTTAGTTCATTCTGGACACAGGTCTTCTTGTAGCTGTTTATTTTCCCATGCTTTTGTGTACATCTTCACTAGGTATTAGAAAACCTAATAAAGGTGAAAGGTGACATGGAAACCTACCTAATGTTTCTTCTTGGGTTCAGTAGAATAGAAAAAGGTTGAATTGAATTGCAGCCCAAAGACCCCTGGCTTCCTTAATATCCTCTAAGACAGGTGTCCTCAAACTTTTTAAACAGGCGGCCAATTCACTGTCCCTCAGACCGTTGGAGGGCTGGACTATAGTTTAAAAAAAAAACTATGAACAAATCCTATGCACACTGCACATATCTTATTTTGAAGTAAAAAACAAAATGGGGACAAATACAATTCATACCGCTGCATGTGGCCCGCAGGCCATAGTTCGAGGACTCCTGTTCTAAGACTTCTTAGTTGAGATGGCAAACTGCTAAGAATAACGCCTGTGGCACAGAGTAGGGTAGCTGTTCTTATTGGGCTTGGGTGGCTTATCAGAAAGATTATACATTGAAGAATTTTAAAAGTTAGGAACTTGTCCCCTAGGCAGAACAAGGCTGGAAACAGATCTCAGCATCTAAAATGTTATTAAGTTATTAAGCATGAAATGTCCATGTTTCTTAAGTACTAAGTTTGACAGTTAATACCTCTGATATATCACTTTGATACTTCCTGTTTTATTTTTAGTGTGAAGATATACCCTCATTCTTTCAAATGCACATTTTGGCTTATCATTATCTTTCACATTTTCTTTTTAAACCAAGTTTGGTGAAACAATGGATAAGTCAAAAATTCATGTAATTTTCCAGTATGAGTTCTGTTGTAGAACCAATGTAGCACAGATAGGTTGAAATATCAACGATGTGTTTGGGAAGGATCTGCCTAATGAATGCCCAACTATGTCTATGCTTTGCGAAGTTCCATTCTGTTGATTTTAATCTGGAAAATAACCTGTGTGGGGAAGCTGAGACCAAAGTAAGGTAGATAATGATGGTCTGAAAGCTATTGTGGAAGGGAATCGATCCATCTCAACCTACATGTGAATTAGCAACAAGGTTTGACATTGCTATTCCAACAATACTGGGCCATTTAAAATAAATCAGCAGGGTAAAGAAGCTGGATACATGGGATCTACATGAGCATCATAAATTTCTGTAATAACATAAAGGCAAAGAATTTCTACATTGTATTGTTACATGTGATGAGAAATGGATTATTTTCAATAATCACAAGCATTTGATACAATAAAGTGCTGAAACACAGTCCAAAACCAGATATTCATCAGCAAAAGCTAATGGAAGTCTGGTTGGTGGTCTAGCACTGGTGCAGTCCACTACAACCTCATGAAATCTGGTCAGTAGATTATAGCAGGTGTCTACTGCAAACAGTTTGATTACGTGATAAGGATGTTTGTGATTAAGCAGCTGAGGCTGGGCAATAGCCCAGGCCAATCCTCTTGCAAGACAACACTGTTCCACAAACACTGCTGCTGCTAAAACTATAGAAGCTAGACTTGGAAACTGTCTGTCATCCACCATATTCACCAAACCTTGCACCAACTGACTACCCTTCTTCCAGGCTTTGCACCACTTCTTGTCATGGAAAATACTCAGTTTTCCCCAAGCATGGAAAATACCTTCTGTGATTTTATCACCACTTGTTCTCTAGGCTTCTTGGCTGCTGGTGTACACAAGTCACTACTAAGATGACAAAGCTTAGTCAATAGCTTAGGTGCATAAGGTGCATACTTTGATTTAGCACTGCTTTTGTTTGAGATATAATAAACTTTAGATTCAAAATTGGACATTTTATATTTAACAACCTAATTCATAGAAAGAAGTTGAGGCCTGGGGAGGTTGGTGACTATCCCTAGGCCATGCTGTTTATATTGGGAGATTGGAAACAAGATACGGGTCTCTGGGTCCCTGAACCAGGATTTTTCTATAATACCAAGCTGTGTGACTCTGAAAAATCACTCTTGAAGGAGGAGCATAAGAATAGCATAAAATATAGAGTCTTGGTCCCCTTATATTTTATTATTAATACATTAGACCTCTTTGATGGTTACCTTCTACTTCTGGTACTTTTTAGAAAATTCTAGGTCATTACTTTAGGAAATTAAGAGAGTTTGGGGTCTTAGGGATACTCACAGCCTTCCTTAATATTAAAGATCTTTAATTTGAGGACACAACTGGCAAAGAGCCTGGGCTCAGAGAGGCCTTCTTGGCCTCAAGGGAACTATGGGGGTCTAGTGAATGGCTTCCCAGGCCTGGTGCAGGCACGCAAGCTCAGTATGTAGCTACATAGGCAGTGAGTTGCAGGCAAGTCAGAAGTCATGGGCTGTGGCCTTAGTAAATGACTGTAACTTGCAGGTTCCAGGGAATCTTTAATCTTTGAACACATGTGTTCCTACAGACCATCAACCTTTTCTCTTAGTAACTGAGTACCTACTGGTATTCCCGCCCTTTGGATCAACCCAAAGGTGATCCTGGTGATCCCACATGTCCCTGTGCCTGAAGTCTTCATGCCTCCCTGCTTCTGAGCTTCTGCCTCCTAAAAAGCTGTATCTGCATCCCTCACACAGATTCTGAATGTCGCATTTCCCCCACACACTGGGTTTCCACAGGGAACCTACTCCCATCAAATAGGCTTTAGTGAAGATGTGAAGGTCTCAGTTTGACATGTGTGGTCTTTGACCAGCTTTGTTGATTCTGTCCCTACTTTATATTCTTTCTACCTCGAATCTTGATCAAGGTCCTACTCAACATTGGGGCAGCCATGGAGGAATGAGGGGTCTTTACTTTCATGCACTTAGAACAAGCACAAATAAATACTGTTTATTTTTTTTTAAATTCTAGTGAGTAACAAATTATCTCATTACATGCAATTTTGGTTGAGTGCACATATATAAAATCAGAGATACTACTGTATAGCTGCCATCTAATTGTCTAGGCTATTGATTATGCCATTACTGGACTATTTATATTAATTGCTAGTAAGTGTTCTACTGCAAATTTAGCACCCTACACAGTACGTCTGGATAGGAGGAGCAATTCCCTCAAACTTTTAAAATCTGATGTATCAGCCAGCGTCTCTTCTTCTGTGCACACTTTTAGTCCCCATGCTGAATACTCATGTCCTTAGAGCCTGAAGGACCACGTGGATCCCATTCCATCTCTCTTTTCCCACGTGGCTTCTTATAGCCTGATTTATTTTTTAAATTTATGCTTTCCTAGGTTTAGTTTATAATTCCAGCAATGTCTTTCGTGTCCTGTAAGTTTACAAACCACTGATAGTACTAACACATCTAGCATTTTCTTGAACTCCTGACTCAAGGAGACTATAATCTCCCTGATAGTACTAACACATAGCATTTTCGTGAACTCCTGACTCAAGCAATCCTCCCTCCTTGGCTCCCAAAGTGCTAGGATTACAAGTGTGAGCCACTGTGCCCGGTTCACATCTAACATTTTGGGGGAGATAAAAGTGATATATGAACAAGTAAGTATTTTTAATACTTGTGTTCCTTTCTCTAACACCATGTGAATTTCTCCAGACTGTTCTTTTCAGCATGGATTTTCTGAATTTCTTTTCATTTGAAAGATCCATGGGGGGTTTAGTATAATGAGAAAGTAGATCCCCAGTACAAAGGATTTGAGGGGGTCCCTCACTCTCTAACTCAGAGGACCTCAAACAGTATGATTCTTCCTAGGTTCAAGGAGTTAGGAATCTGCCACTATTTCTTGTTTGTCAATGTTCAGGAGCTGCTGCTATTCTTTGCTGCACAATGCAAAGGGGATGCTAGTTCTAGCATTTTTTTCCTAGAGAAAAAAGTTAATTTCTACTTTGGGGAAAACAGAGCAGTCAGAGTTTAAAATAGATTATAGTAGTCACTGATGAGGTTAAAAAATTAGAGGTTATAAACTGTTTCCCCCCTCCTTGAGTAAAAAATGGAAAAAGGAAGAAAAAATGTTTTGTAGGTTATAATAAGAATAGTAGGTAGCTTTTATTGAGCAGTGTATGTTAGTCACTGTCCTAAAAATTTTTCATTTTCTCATCTTAGTTATTACAACAACACTTAGATGCTCCTGCTTGTATCTGTATTTTATAGATAAGGAATGCATGATGCATGAAGAGGTCCAACAGCTTCCCCAGCAGTTTTAACCTTGGCAATCTGGTCCAGTGTTCACACTCTTAGCTACAAGGTTACACTGCCATATAATGAGTCATTTTGATTTTTTCCCTCGTTTTGAGCACAACCTCCCACTATACATGTACAGTGCAGGAGAAGTGGCAGTTTCAGCCTTTTTTCTTGTTGTTGTTTGTTTATTTAATAGCAGGGTTAAAAAAAAAAGGCACTATGCAGTCTAAATCAAGTTTAATTAGACCCGTGTGGCAAACATAACAATTATCCGTGCCAAATTTACAACATTTTTCTTTTTTCATCTTCAATAATTAATAGTCAGTGGTGCACAAATTCTTTCTTGTTCTGAGAGGAATAATTGAAGTTTGCTTAGTTCTTTAAGAATCTTTATCTAGGCTCGGCACCTGTGGCTCAAGCGGCTAAGGCGCCAGCCACATACACCTGAGCTGGTGGGTTCGAATCCAGCTTGGGCCCGCCAAACAACAATGACGGCTGCAACCAAAAAAAAAAAAAATAGAGCCAGGCATTGTGGCAGCTGCCTGTAGTCCCAGCTACTTGGGAGGTGGAGGCAGAAGACTCGCTTGAGCCCAGGAGGCAGAGATTGCTGTGAGCTATGATGCCACAGTACTCTACCCAGAGCAACAGCTTGAGGCTCTGTCTCAAAAAAAAAAAAAAAAAAGATTTTTTTATCTAAAAGGAATATTTTCTCTAAAATATAATAAGTCCATTTCTGTTTGTGGGATGGACCTTCCCTTGGAGAATATGGTGGTATTGCTAGGTGTGGAATCTTGGCATTACCCTGAACTTTCCCTTTTCTTCCTTCCTAGAGCTGGTGGGAGGTGTGGAAGTGGAAATGTGTGCAGAATGTATAGAAAAGGGGGTCCAGAAGAGAGCACAGGAGAAGGGGACTCTTTTATTAGATCCTAGATGTCCCTCTTTCTCCCCAGCATTCTGTTCTGAAACTGCGGTCTTAGACGAACCCCAAGTGGTCTCCTTGATCCAGATTATCCATATGTGATTTTTTTTTAAATAGCAATTCTTTATCAAAGGAAAAGATAATAGCTGTCTTTTTCTTCCCAAATATAAATAAGGGTGTTTTTATATTGCTTTTATAATTCAATTTAAAAATCTCCTAATGATAGTTTTTAATATCTTCTTCATTATAATATTCTTTCTTTATCCAAGCCATAGAGAGGGTCATGGAAATAAATAAAATGTCATTAAAATGTAAAAATAGCCATCGATAGAACTTTGATATAAATGACTTGAAAGTAAAAAATTTGGAGGGTTTTCTCCAACATTGACAATGATATGGTAATTATAAAAAATTTGGAAAATTGAGAGAAATAGAGGCAAAGAGAACAAATGTCTATTGTCCCTAGACTCAAGAGAAGAAAAACTTACTGTTTTCACATATTTTCTTATTCTGTGAAGGTTTTTTATAGCTTTTCTATACAGAGTTTTCGTTTAACATTCTTGATTGTGATCATACCATAAATATTATTTTGTTGTCTGCTTTGTTGTGATGTCTAAGGTGCAGAGACAGCTGGCTGAGAACTTTGCTGAGCCTGCCTTGTCACGGGTGAGCTTTGCAGATCTGGCTGGCAGTCGAGTTCAGTAAGAGCTCCACAAATGCACTGTTCCCACACGGTGCTTAGCACCAGGCAGGCCGAGCACGCAGGTCCTGCCTCTCAGCATCCCTCCGTGTACCTGGAGAAGACAAGCAGGCATTCCACGGCTGCTTTTAATGTTTACTTTTAAACTTTTTTTGTTATGGAAAATTTCAAACATATACAGAGATGAAGAGAATATAATACAGACCCCATGTGCCTCTGTCAGCATCAACAATTATCAATTTAGCAGAGTCAACAATTATCAATTTATGGCTCATCTTGCTTCATCTAGACTCCAACCTTCCATCCCTCATGACTATTTTCAAGTAAATCCCTGACTTATAATTATTTCCTTAATATTTTTATACACATCTCTAAAAGATAAGGACTTTACTTTTTTAAGGACTCTTTTTAATACTATAATAGCATTATCATGCTTTTAAAAATTCTCTGATAGAATATGAACTATCTAGTCAGTGTAAAAATTTTTTTAAACAATGTTAAAGTTTATCTGTTTTTCATTTTTCTTTTCAATTTGTATCTGTATTCAAATAAGGTCTGTTCACTACAATTGATTGACAAACCTCTTGAGTCCCTTTTAATCTACAGATTCACACTTCACCATCTTTTCCTTGAGATCTATTTTTTGCCAAACTGGATTGTTTATCCTGTAAAGTTTCTCCTTGTCTGGATTTTGCTGATGCATCTCATGGAGTGAAATGTTACATGTTCCTCTCTTTAACATATCCTCTGTATTTCTCATGAACTAGTAATTACATCTAGAGGTTGGATCAAATGGTTTCAATTTTTTATCACTAATAGTGTATGAGTGGTGTTAGTGTTCCCATCAGAGGGTGTGTGTATGTGTGTGTGTGTGTGTGAGAGAGAGAGAGAGAGAGACATGTTGACAGCCAATGGCAATTGTTGCTGCCTAAATCTATCAATTCATTAGGTGTTTCAAAATGTTATTTCATGTCAATCATTTCTTCATTTATTACTTAAACTAATTCTATAAGGAGAAGCCCCTGCTAATCAGCCATTTGACTATCCTGAGGTAGGCTATATATAGGAACTGCTATAAAGGAAAGGCAAGATAAAATTCTTGATTCTTTCACTTTATTTAACAGTTTTCAAAATAGTTGGCTCCATACTGTCCAAAATTACCAGTTGGGGGTAGTTGGGAGGAAGAGACAAAAGTGACTCATTAAGAATTTAAATAACTCATGAATTTAAAAATCCATTATGTTTATTCTTAACTGAAAATTAAAATTGTCTAATCTTGGCCAGTGGAAGCTCTTGGTGTTGGCTCCGGAATCTTTTTGATGTAACCCTCACATAATAGTCTTTGACAACTTCTTTACTTTCTGTATGCTAGGCCAGTGGTTCCCAAAGTGTGGTCTGAGGATGCCTAGAATTTCTTAAGACCCTATTAGAGAGTCTGCAAAGTCAAAACAATTTCATGATAATACTAAGACATAATTTACTACTTTTATTCTCTTAAATGTGTACAATGGAGTTTGCTAGAGGCCACACATTGGTTATTGCCATGTGTGTGTGTGTGTGTATTCTTGTGTTTTCTAGAATTTTTAAGGTAAAATCTTAGAAGTCTTAAATAATTGCTAGGAGTGTAAAGGAATTCTAAGATCAAAAAGCTTGAACTACTGTTCTAGATTCATCTTTTACATTTCCTGCCACTTACGTATAATCACTGGTGGCCTTATAAATTAGCTTCCACACCTTTTTTTAAGCTCTTTGTGTGTGTGTTTGGGTGTGCGTGTGAGAGAGAGAGAGAATATGAGTGATCTATTCTAAGTCCTACAGTTAGAAAGTGGTAAAACTAGAATTTGAATCTAGATGTTATACAATAATTTTCTTCCCAAACAGAATCGTGGTATGCCAAAGTTTAATTAATTACAGCATAGATGCTGTAAACCTTGCATGCTGTGCTAGACTTGAACATGTTAGGATACACAGAGTAAAATTAACTACTTTTTCTCAAATGGAATGACCTGCACAAAGGGACAAACAGTTGTAGAGGCAGGATGCGTATCTGCTATAGCTTCGTGGTATAATAAAAAACAACATTCTGGGGGGAGAGGAGCCAAGATGGTGGCCGAGTAACAGCTTCCTTGCAACTGGGCTCGGTGAGACTGGGGAGAGAAGACTTCAGGCATCTCTGGCTGATGAGATCTGCCCAGAAACATCCCTTTGGGGACACAGGGAGACAGCGTGAGAC
>CAUYON010173610.1:0-14604 GCA_963573935.1 Arctocebus calabarensis | reverse complement strand
TTTTTTTTTTTTGTAGAGACAGAGTCTCACTTTATCACCCTGGGTAGAGTGCTGTGGCGTCACACTGCTCACAGCAACCTCCAGCTCTTGGGCTTAAGCAATTCTCTTGCCTCAGCCTCCCTAGTAGCTGGGACTACAGGCGCCTGCCACAGCGCCCAGCTATTTTTTTGTTTTGCAGTTCGGCCATGGCCGGGCTTGAACCTGCCACCTTCGGTATATGGGGCCAGCGCCCTACTCGCTGAGCCACAGGAGCCGCCCAATAAATGGGAATTTTGACAAAAAGAAGAGAGGCACAGAAAGTGGGAGACAGGAGCAACATAGGTGTACAGTAGGGTACTTTGACCCAACCTTAAAAAAATCCCAACTTGTGAAGGTTCCAGATTGGGTGGTTCCCTTGTGGCCAGCACCTTTTTACCAGCCTGTTATGACACAATACCCCACCTCCACCAAGTAGAGAGGAAAGACAACAATGCTATAAATCAATCCATAACAAGCAAACAGAAAATTTTGTGAGCTAAAATTGGGGGAAAAACAAAATAATAGGGGTAGAAACAATAGCAAATATGAAGTTCTAATTGTTAAGAAAGGCAATAATAGAAAATTATATTTAAACTAGAACAATGAAGAAAGAAAAAAACCTAGAGGGAAAATGTTTAAACAAAACAATCCAAAAAAAAAAAAAAAAAGCAGTATATATATGTTGGTGACTATTGTCTGAGCAAGAGATAATCTTCTGGGCTTTGAGATGTTAATTACAGTGTTGATACCGCTATACAAGATGGAGAGTCAAGGCCTCTGCTGATTTTTCAAATCCTGCAGCATGGAGAGCATATATCTCTCCTTATCCTGCTTAAAAGGCACTTTAAACTTTTAAACTTAGCTAAGCAGAAGCTTTCTGAGGAAAGCCCTTGTCATTGGGATCACTCCTGAAGTGGCTGCCTGCTTACTCAGTGTGCCAAAACCCATCTCATTCAATGCCTCTGAGGGCCAAAACCCATTTCATTCTATGCCTCTGTAAGGCACCTCAGTTTCCGCCTTCAGGCTGCTCAGTCATTAGATTACTCACCCAAGGTCTCCCACCTGATCCCCCATCTGCAACACGGAGGGACAAAGCTTACCAGTGCTCCCCTCAGCCCATAGCCTAACACTTTTAGCTCCATCCAGCTCAGCGGCTTAGTCTCGGGCTATAGGCAAAAAAAAAAAAAGAAAAGAAAAGAAAGAAAAAAAATAAAATAAACCCACAAAACAGATCACGGGTAAAGCCTTTCCAGTTTGTAATCTCACTGCTGCTGTACTTACTGCTGTGGGCGGGTTTAGACCAAACGAACAGACGTGACCACTTGCCAGTTCTCCACTGCTTTTGTCCTGCTCTTGGGGTCCACAGCTGACTCTTGCTGGGAGTCTCTTAGTGACTCCCTGTGTCCCCAAAAGGATGTTTCTGGGCAGATCTCACCAGCCAGAGATGCCTGGAGTCTTCATTCTCCAATCTCACTGTGCCCAGTTGCAAGGAAGCTGTTACTTGGCCACCATCTTGCTCTTCTAAATTCAGATGTTTTAAGATCATAAAGCTCCCATGTGCATAATATTTATAAATGTTAAATTTAACTATAAACTTGTATTCTTAATTTTAATGAGGAAGTGTAATAACTGTAAGGACTTGTTCTCAGGCTGGGAGTGGTGGCTCACTCCTGGAATGCTCATCTTTTGCAATTATGCTGCTGCATTTTTTTCCCTTGCTTAGTTAGCTCTAGTAGAATTTGTTGTATGTGTCTGGGAGCACCTGTGTTACATGTATGTGTGTTTAGCATTATTATATCTTCTTGTTGAATTCTTTCCTTTACTATTATTTAATTGCTATTTTTGTTTTTCTTTAACATTTTTAAATTTAAGGTCAATTTTGTCTCATATGAGAATAGCTAAACCTGCTGTCTTTTTGTTTCCATTTAGTGTGGATTTCCATCCGTTCACATTGAGCTTGTGTGCATCTTGTGGCTTATATATACTTTCTGGAAACAAAAGTACTTGATTGTGTTTTTTATTTTTTTATTTTTATTTTTTTTTTGAGACAGAGTCTCACTGTATCACTCTCAGTAGAGTGCTATGGCATCACAGCTTACAGGATTCTCAAACTCTTGGGCTTAGACAAGTCTCTTTCCTGAGCCTCCCAAGTAGCTGGGACTAACAGTCAAGTCACCTGCCACAATACTTGACTTTGTTTTTTTGCTTTTTGTAGTTGTCATTGTTCTTTAATGGACCTGCGCTGGGTTCAAACCCACCAACCCCAGTGTATGTGGCTGGCACCCTAACACAGAGCTATGAGTGCTGAACCTGCTTGTGTTTATTCATTCATTCAGCTAGCCTATGTCTTTTGAGTGTCACATTTAAACCATTCAAGCTGAGAAAGGAAATTGATATGTGGGGCGATATGTATCATGTTGGGTAGTACCTCATTGCTTTGCTTTCTTGCTTGTGCTATTGTTGTAGAAGAGTTCTGAACTTTACCTTTTTCTGGTGATTTTTCACCTGTGGGTATTTATCGTGCTGATTTGTGTCTAATGCAGTTGAGAGTATTTCCTGCAGGAGAGGTCTGATCATGACAAATTATCTCAAAGTGTGCTTGTATGGAAAAGACCTAGTTTCTACATCAATTGTGAAAATTAATTTTTCAGGATAGACAATTATAAGCTGGCAGTCATTCTGTTTAAGAAGACTGAATGTGGAGCCTACTCTTTTCTGGCTTATGAGGTTTCTGCTGAGAATTCTGCCATTAGCGCAATGAATTTTTGCTTGTAGTTTAATTGTTGCTTATGTCTTGCTTTTTGTAGACTTTACTTCTTCATTTTTACTTTGGCTAGGTTGGTTACTATGTGTCTTGAAGATGTCCTATTTGCTATGAATTTTCCCATTATTTGATTACCATTTTGTGTTTGCATGTTTGGATCTCTGGTGATACCAGGGAAGTTTTCTCCAATAATTCCGTCAAATAAATTTTCCATGCTTTTAGCTCTTTCTTCTTCTCCTTCAGGGATACCTATAATTCATATGTTAGTTTATGTTGCATAAGCCCATATCTCTCTATGTGATTGCTTGACCTTTTAAATTCTTTTCTCTGACTCTTTACATGACTGGGTTAGCTCACAAACCTTGTCTTCAAACTGAGATTCTTTCTTCTTTGTTTAGTCCATTGCTGAAGTTTCCTGCTATGTGTTGAAAGTCTCTAAATAAATATTTCATTTCTTTAAGTTCTATTATATCCTTTCTTATGTTGCCTAGTTATTTAGCAAATTTTTCATTAACATTTTTTTTGAGGGGGGTGGATTCATGTTTTTGGTTTTCAATTTTCTCTTCAATTACATTCATCTGATTTTCTGTCCATATTCTGAATTCCATCTCTATTTTTTCAGAAATATCCAGATGGTTGGAATTCACTATTGTACCTCCATTGTGATTTCTTGAGGGTATACAACTGTTTTGTTTTTCATGTTGCCAGGGTTCATTTGCTTGTTTCTTCTTATCTGAGACCTCTTTTCGTGATTCAGGACTAAAGTTTTATAGGGCAGCTTTTCTTTGCTGGGAACTCTCCTGCTTAATTAGAAGAAGGGGAGGTCCCTAGATGCATTAATTTCCTACTCTGTAGTGTTGATATAGCTGTAGCAGGGAGGGGCATGTGCACTAAATTCCCATAAAGAAGATTTTCTTATTTTTCCTGTTCTCCTGTGATTGCCACTGCTTAAGCCTGTGCTAAATGATGTTGGTGCTGGGTATTAGACTATTCTCCAGATAATTTTAGAAAATTTGAGTTGGTAGCTGGGTGAGATCCTCTTCATGCAGGCTGGTGTTCTAGGGATTGATTGTTCTGCCAGGGATCTTCCTGTAGTGGTGACAGTGGAAGCTGTGTGATTCTATCTAGGCTGTTGTCATGGGTTTGTAGGCTCTTGATATTTGCTCAAACAAGATTCCATTGCTGGTGGAGTTCTGGATCTTGTAGCAGTTCTTCTGCAGTGATGGAGACTAGGGGCAGGATTTTGTGGTTCAGACGCAGCACTAGAATGTCAGGGGTGGTGTCTCAGGTCTGGTGGGAGCTCTGGATCCATGAGGGAAGAGCCTCACACTGGTGTGAGAGCTACACAGCAGTGACTAGGGAGGAGCCAGAAGCAGGGTTTCTGAGCAGGGCCTCAGAGCCAGAAGCAAAGAAACAGGCTGACCCAATCAGAATGGAGGCAGAGCCCTGCAGATGGCAGGCTATTCAGACTGAGAGGGACGAGTTAGGTCTGAGGAGGTGGTGGGATGATCTGCAGGCTTAGGGACCATGGAGTGGGGGTCACTTTCAGCAGCCCTTGGACCATGGAATTCTCCCAGATCCCCCCATATTCACTGAAAGAGTGTCTCAAAGCTTCCCAAGTGGGAACTTGTAGTGCCCCAGGGAAATACTTTTCTTAGAGCCCTCTGTACTGGAAGGGAAGAGTGCTTGACTTCTATTCATAGGGTACAGCTGCTAAGCCCCCACGTAGTCTGATCCCTCTCCAGCCTGGGGGGTGGGGAATGAAGGGAAGGCTACTTCTATAAAGTTGAGTCCCAAGCAGACCCTTCTACCATGCATCTGAGGACAAAGCAGTCTGGTGTCAGTTGCAGAAATCTAGGACTAGCTACTCACCAGAACCTTACTCTGCCTATTGTCTCATGCAGTGACTCTACACAGACCCTAGGCAGGTCCCTGATATGTTCAGATAGAGGCCTGCTGTGGTGGTAGAAGTGGCCCTCTCACAATTTGGCTGCTGTGACTATGGGGTAAATGTGGTGTCCAGGGATCTATACTAATCTTCCTTGCACATAGATGCCTTTAATTTTGTTCCAATTTTTTTTTTCCTTTTCATTCTGAGGATCCCACATCCCTTCTCTGTGATTTCACAATGTTCCTTTGAAGAACAGCTATCCATTGGTAGGCATCAGCCTGAAATTTACACTGCTTTCTTTGAGAGGCATGTTCATGTGTTGCTTTTAGTCTGACATATTTTTTTCTGTACTATTTTAATTAGTTCTTTTTATAAATTTAAAAACACTCTGTTTCAACTGGCATCTTTCCCTTTGAGCTGATAGGTGCAAAGTTTCTCTTGAGATCTCTTTCTGATGGTGGCTTCAGAATAAACTCTTCCAACAAGAATAGCTGTACCCCCACCACTTAATTTCAGGAGCCATAAGGGAAACCTTTCCCAGGAAGAGAGTCTCACAACTCTCTTGACATTTTCTGCATTCCCAGAGGCAACAGTGTGTCCAGTCACTGCTGTGGATTGCTCATAGATGCATCCACCTATAGTCTTGAGCCTTTCAGACACCAGCAACAGCCTTTTCCCACAGAATCTCCAGTAGGTTCTGGCACATTTCTCTCAAAATTATACCTGAGACTTTTTTTTAACTAAAACTTTTCCTTCTTTCTGAGATGATCTAGGGACAGATATCTCTAATCAGCCATCTTGTTTCCCATCATGAGTTATATTAAAATGGCATGTAAGTATGCTATTATGTCAAAATTTAAAACACAATTCTAAATGTTGGGGCTACAAATATATGATCAGGCTACTCCCTTTTAGGAAACTTTTCTATTTGTTTAAACAGTGTTTTATCTTTACTGTGTTTGTGCACATTTTGTAGATGTTATACATATCATATATTTTGTTAGATTTATTTCTAAGTATGCGGTTTATTTTTATAGTATCATTATATATTGCATATTACATATTTTTCTTGATTTTGTGGCTTTATTTTTTGCTTTTAGTGCTTTAATTTTTTTTAATTGTGACTTTTTAAATTAAATCATAGCTGTGTACATTAATGCATTTATGGATTATAATGTTTTGTTTTTTACACAATTTGAAATACTTACATCACTGGTTAACATAACCTTCACCACACTTTCTTAATTATTGTGTTAAAATATTTATACTTTACACTTAGTAGATTTGACATGTACCCTTGCAAAATTCACCATAGGTGTGGTCCAACCAATTACCTTCCTTCCACCCATATACCCCCTTCCCTTCCCTTCCTTCTCCCTCTTCATCTATGTTACAGCTTTCATATGAAAGTGTGGGTCCTTAAATATTGATTTAATAATAGAGCTGAGTACAATTTCTTCAAGTGTTTCTCCTGCACTTTCTCCAAGAATCTTTATAGTTTCATGTCTTAACTTTAAATATTTTATCCAGTGAGAGTCAATTTTTGTTAATGGTGAAAGGTGTGGGTCCAGGTTCAGTTTTCTACAAGTCAGTTCAGTTTTGTTAAATAGGGAATCTTTTCCTCAATTTATATTTTTGATAGGCTTATCAAAGATCAAATGATGATAAGTGTCTGGTTTCATTTCTTGGTTCTGAATTCTGTTCCATACATCTACCTCTCTGTTTTTGTGCCAATATCATGCTGTTTTGATCACTATAGATTTATAGTATAGTTTGAAGTCTGGTAGTGTGATTACTCCTGATTTGTTTTTATTTCTGAGCAATGTCTTGGCTATTCGAGGTTTTTTTTGGTTCCATATAAAATGAAGTACTATTTTTTCCAGATCTTTAAAGTATGATTGTGGTGCTTTGATAGGGATTGCATTAAATTTGTAAATTGCTTTGGGTAATATGGACATTTTAACAATGTTGATTCCTCCCAGACATGAGCATGGTATGTTTTTCCATTTGTTAACATTTTCAGTTATGTCTTTTATCAGAGTTTCATAATTCTCTTTATAGAGATATTTCATGTCTTTTTATTAGGTAAATTCCCAAATATTTTATCTTATGTGGCACACATGTAAAAGGAATAGAGTTCTTGACTGTTTTTTGACTTGACTATTATTAGTATATATAAAAGCTATTGATTTGTGAGTATTGATTTTGTATCCTGAGATGCTACTGTATCCCTTGATCACTTCTAAGAGTTTTGTGGTTGAGTCCCTGGGGTTTTCCAGGTATAAAATCATATCATATATGAAGAGTGAATGTTTTATCTCCTCTGACCCTATTTGTATACCCCTGATTGCCAGATTGCGATGGCTAAGACCGCCATTACAATGTTAAAAACCAGGGGAGACAATGACAACCTTACCTGGTTCCTGATCTTAGAGGAAATGTTTTCAATTTTACTCCATTCAATATGATACTGGCTGTGGGTTTGCTGTAGATCCCCTCTATCAGGTTAAGAAAAGTCCCTTCTATACCTATTTCCTTAGTGTTCTGATGTTGAAAGAATTTTGGATATTGTCAAAAGCTTTTTCTGTTTCTATTGAGAGATTTATATGGTCTTTGTTTTTTAGTTTTTTTATATGATATATTATATTTATGGATTTATGTATATTGAACCAACCTGGAGACCCTGGAATAAAACCCACTTGGTAATGGTGTATAATTCACTTGATTTGTTGCTTGATTCTGTTTGCTAGGATGCTATTGAATATTTTTGCATCTATGCTCATTAAATATATTTGTCTGTAGTTTTCTTTCTTTTCTTTTCTTTTTTTTTTTTGAGACAGAGCCTCAAAAAAAGGCTGTGATGCCACGGCACTCCCTGGATGGAGTGCCGTGGCATCACAGCTCACAGCAACCTCCAATTACTGGGTTCAAGTGAGTCTCTTGCCTCTGCCTCCCAAGTAGTTGGGACTACAGGCACCTGCCGCAACACCCGGCCATTTTTTGGTTACAGTCATCATTGCTGTTTGGCGGGCCCAGGCTGGATTCGAACCCGCCAGTTCAGGTGTACATGGGATGGCGCCTTAGCCTGTTGAGCTACAGGCGCCGAGCCTGTCTGTAGTTTTCTTTTCTTGTTGGGTCTTTTCCTGGTTTGGGGATCAGGGTGATATTTGCTTCATAGAATGTGTTGGGAATTATTCCTTCTTTTTCTATGTTTTGGAAAAGGTTAAGTAATATAGATACTAGTTCCTTTATAAATGTTTGGTAGAATTTTGATGTGAAGGCATCTAGTCCCAACTCTTCTTTTTTTGGAGATTTCGTACAGTTGATTCTATTTCAGTACTTGATATAGGTCTGTTCAGCATTTCCAATTCTTTCGGATTAAGTCTAGGAAGTTGGTGTGCTTCCAAATATTAGTCAATTTCTTTCAGATTTTCATATTTCTGAGAATAAAGTTTTTTGAAATATTCATTAAGGAGTTTTTGAATTTCTGAGGTGTCTGCTGTTATTTTGCCTTTGTCATTTCTGATTGATGATAATATGAACTTTAATTTTCTATTTTTGGTTAGGTTGGCCAAAGGTTTATCAATTTTTTTGAATTTTTCAAAAAACAAACTTTTGATTCATTGATCTTTTTGAATACTTCTTTTATGTTTGAATTCATTTAATTCTGCTCTTTTCTTCTGCTGGGTTTGGGATTGGAATGTTCTTCTTTTACCTGTTGCTTAAGATGTTCCATTAAGTTATTGACTTCCTCTTTTGTCGTTCTCTTGAAAAAGGCTTGCACTGTTATAAATTTCCCTATTTAGACTGCTTTTGCAGTATCCCATAGGTTCTCATAATTTGTGTCTTCATTATTGTTTTGTTCCAAAAATGTGGCAATTTCATTCTTAATCTCATCTATGACCCAGCTATCATTCAGCATAAAGTTATTTAGTTTCCATGTCTGTGTATGAGTATGCAGATACCTGTTATTGGTGAGTTCAACTTTTATTGCATCATGATATGAAAAATAAAGGAATAATTTCTATACTTTTAAATTTGCTGAGGTTATACTAGTGACCAAAGATGTGATCAATTTTTGTGGATGTTCCATGGGCTGATGAGAAGAAATTGTATTCAGTTTTGTTAGGATCAAATATTCTGTAGATCTGTTCAATTCAATTGTTGTATGGGGAAATTTAAGTCCAAAATTGCTTAGTTTCTTATTGGAAGAACTATCCATCACTGCCAAAGACATGTTAAAATCTCCAACTATTATGGTGCCTACATTCTTCTCAGACATGCATCAACTTTTGAACAAAGTATCTAAATTAAGATTGTAAAGAGCTGCAGGGGAACTGGGAAAATGAACCCCTCAGGCACACACTTAGTTAACCTAAAATGGATTTATGACTTTGTTTCTCTACAGAGCAGAGATCATTAGGCTCCAAAACAATATGTGTAAAACATGTTATCCTCTAATCTGTATCACCAGGGGTGGGGTTGACGGCCCCTAACCTCCTGGGCTTAACGGAAGCATACTTTCAGAGTCGCTGTTTTTATGGATTTTTACCTCTGGACAGTCTTTGTGTATGCTCAGGGGGAGCCCAGATCTCTTGCTTCTGTATTATTAGCAGAAGCCGTTTTAAACCATTAAAGGCTTGCTTTTGTGTGGCTTATGCAGGGAGGTCTTCTGACCCTACCCTGGACTTCATCCTAGAGAGTGCTTCAAGAAGTATCACACTCAAAAAATTTATAAACAAATATAAACAAAATACTTTATTTTACATAAACTTAGATAGACAATAAAATCATCAGGCAAGTTCATATTTATGTATTTCTCTTTTAAAATATAGGATAATTACAACTTATCCACCAATTTCTTTCCTGTCTGAAATGAATAAGAGCTAGAGAGTATGTGGTTGGAAGAATAATTGAATTGAAAGGGGTTAATGGTGAAGAAACCTAGACCTGAAGAAGGAAAGGATGTCCCAAAGATTATCTGTGTAACTGGGTAAAGTATCAAGCCTTTTCAGGTCATAGTATTCTCATCAACATTTTATCAAAGCAAATGCAAGACAATAACACATATTCCACTTGTCTCCTAGACTGGCAAAAAGGAACCCAGATATGAGTAGGTTATTTGTACTGTTTAGAGTTGAATTTACTCACACTATAACCTGCTAATCCAGGACACCAGCACACAAGAAGCTTTGTAACTCCAGAAAAAAAATCACATAATGTGCTAATTTATTTAATTTTAAGTGCATGCCCACACATGACAAAAGAACAGGCAACAATAGCAAGAAATCGAGTTATGCCTCCAAAAATAGTACAATTTTCCAGATCAAGACTATGTTTGACTTTCTCCTCATTCTTCAGACCTCTAATCTACTTCTTCTACCACTACGTCCCTCTTGCCACATTTCAGCTGATGACTAATTATGGCACTACAATGAGGAAATGTAAATAGTCAATAATTCCATTTATTTTCTCCATAAACACAAATAATTTCCTGTATCTGTTCACATACACTATTGTTCGTGCTGTTAAACTGAGGAATGTCCTGGTTACTAGTGAAATTATCACCAAATCTGGGCATTTGAAGATCTAAATCTTAACCTCGGACCTTATATGTGGTATCAATAAACACTTTCTCTCCATTGAAACATTTAATTTATAAATACACTTAACATATCCTGTATTAAAAAATCAAACAAAACAACTCAGTCTCTACTAAGAAGTGCCTCATTTATTCATTTCCTTTTCTTGACAAATAGTGTTTTACAAGAAAAATCTCTACTTCTTTCCAGGTGCAGTGGCTCATGCCTATAATCCTAGCACTGTGGGAGGCTGAGGCAGAAGTATTGCTTGAGCTCAGGAGTTCAAGGCTTGTCTGATTGAGAGTGAGCCACAGACTCATGAAAAAAATTGAAAAACCCAGCTGGGCACCATGGCGAGCATCTGTAATCTTAACAGCATCTGTAATCTCAGTGTCTTTGGAGACTTAGGCAGTAGGATATCCAGCCTGAATCTGAGTTTGCAGTGAGCACGATGCCATTGCACTCTGCACAGTGCATAAGGTAGAACTCTGTCTCAACAATAAATAAATAATTATATAAATAAAACAAATTTTAAAAAAGAAAAAAGAAAAAGCTCCATTTCTCATCTGCTTTCTTTTTTATCACACTCCATAGGGATTTCATTCTTAAGTAATTCTTTGAAATGATTACCAAATTACTGGCTTGCAAATCCCATGGTCACTTACATCCTCTCTTTAGTCAGTTTCAAAGCTTCTTAGAAGATTTCCAAACATTTGATGGCCCATTCTAAGCCTAGTTTAGAAAGAGAATGATCTCCTGATTTCCCTTCTATGTCACTTGCTAAATTTTATGTATTGCTGCAAAACAAATCACTCAAAACATAGTGGCTTGAAAAAACTACAATATTTTTGCTGTTGTTCATGAGTACCTGATTTTGACAGTGCTTATCAGGACTTAACACTCTCATCTCTGCTCAGTGTTACCTGCTAAGGTCACATGACAGACTGTAGTTGCTGGGTGGCTAACTCTTACAGAATGGCCTCACTCACATTACTGGGTGCCAGAATGATAGGGGTCTTGTAGGATGTATCTCTCTTCTTCTTTTTTTTTTTTTTAATCATTTGTCAGTCTATTCTGAGCTTCTTTCCAGGGGGTTATATCTTAAGAGAACAGAAGAAGTAACCACGAGGCCAATGATTACTTGGGTCCAAAACTGGTAGTTACAATGTGACACTTACCACATTCTGTTGTCTAAAGCAAGTCACATGACCAGATAAGATAAAAGGGCTATCTGAATGGAAAGAGCAGCATGCACGTTTACAATGGAAGCATTACTAATAGTCATCCTTGGAAATGATTGACCATTTCCTACTTATATTTTCGTAGCAAGTATGTTTCACAATTTAAGTAAATTTAGGTAAATTTCAAAAATTCAGAGACCTTGTTGATGTTGATCTGATATTTAACACCAGCACCTACAACAGTGCCCATAGCAGAAAAATCACTGAGTAATTTATGTGGAGTGAATAAATACATGAAAAAATAAGAACAGCCATATTGATCCCATCTCAGGATGGGCAAAGGACTTGAAGAGAAACTTCTCTAAAGAAGACAGGCACACAGCCTACAGACACATAAAAAATGCTCACCACCCTTAATCATCAGAGAAATGCAAATCAAAACTACTTTGAGATATCACCTAACTCCAGTAAGATTAGCCCACATCACAAAATCCCAAAACCAGAGATGTTGGCATAGATGTGGAGAAAAGGGAACACTTCTACCCTACTGGTGGGAATTCTCACTAATGCGTTCCTTTTGGAAGGATGTTTGGAGAATACTCAGAGATCTAAAAATTGACCTGCCATTCAATCCTATAATTCCTTTACTAGGTATATACCCAGAAGACCAAAAATCACATTATAACAAAGACATCTATACCAGAATGTTCATTGAAGCCCATTCATAATTGCTAAGTCCTGGAAGAAATACAAGTGCCCATCGATCCATGAATGGATTAATAAATTGTGGTACATGTATACCATGGAATATTACGCAGCCTTAAAGAAAGATGGAGACTTTAACTCGTTCATGTTTACTTGGATGGAGCTGGAACATATTCTTCTTAGCAAAGTATCTCAAGAATGGAAGAAAAGTTCCAATGTACTCAGCCCTACTATGAAGCTAATTTATAGCTGTCGTATGAAGGGTATAACCAAACTATAACATAAGAATATGGGGAAAGGGGCAAGGGTTGGGAGGGGAGGGGGGAGGTTGAGGTGGAGGGAGGGTAATTGGTGGGGCCACACCTATGGTGCATCTTAGAAAGGTACAGGTGAACCTT
Organism: Arctocebus calabarensis; assembly: GCA_963573935.1. Classification (NCBI taxonomy): domain Eukaryota; kingdom Metazoa; phylum Chordata; class Mammalia; order Primates; family Lorisidae; genus Arctocebus; species Arctocebus calabarensis. The sequence continues at coordinate 2,065 of CAUYON010173610.1, read as the reverse complement.
GCTAAATGCAGAATACAAATGTCTTCATATAATAACTGAGAAAATGCCAGGAAGGCTATGTTAATCAGTTTGATTAAAATAGTTAAGATTGTGTATGAAACCAGCACATTGTACCCCTTGATTGCACTATTGTACACAGCTATGATTTAATAATAAAGACAAAAAAATAAATGATAATTAAAAAAAGAACAGCCACATTGTACTAAGAGAAGATTTCTTGTTATTGTTTTGATATAGGACAATGGGAGTGGGATAAAAATTCTTGTCCATCCTGATAGCATGTTATCAAGATTTGCAAATATGGATAATGAGAATGAAATACTCAATGTGTTCTAATTGACGGTTAAAAATTTTGGAAAATTTGGGCAAAAAAATCTCATTGCCTTCTTATTTCATTACCTTTCTAGAAAACATGGCCTTACTAATCATCCTTAGCTTTTTAGAATATTACACGAACCACCTAGATATCTGTGCATCAGCCATGGTCAGCAGATATTACATTGAGAAGTACACACAAACAGACAAAATGGTCCAGTTTTATAGTGTTGAAAGGTGGTAACATAATCAGATGCTCCTATCTTTGCCTTTCACTATAATTTCTTTCTGAAACTTATATTTCCCCAAATCAATCTTCTCAATGCCCCCTTAACTTCTTTGTTTCTGAGAGTATAGATCAGAGGATTGAGGAGTGGTGTGACAATGTTGTAAAACAGGGTGAGGAATTTTCCTTGGTCCTTGGAGGAGCTAGTTCCTGGTTGCATGTACATGTAGATGATATTTCCATAGGAAAGTGAGACCACAGTGAGATGGGAGCCACAGGTGTTGAAGACTTTGTGCCTTCTTCAAGAAGACTGGATTCTTAACACAGCTCTCACAATGTAGCCATAAGATCCCAAAATAAACATCAAGGGTGACAGCACAATACCCACTGCCAGAATAAAGGCTATGCCTTCAACAGCAGCTGTGTTGATGCAGGCCATCCGTATCAGGGCTGGCATCTCACACAGGAAGTGGTCCACCTTGCGGAACCCACAGCGAGGTAACCACAATGTCATTGGAGACATGATCAAAGAGTTGGCCACCCCACAACCCCAAGCAAGGGACACTAAACCCAGACAGAGCTGTGGATGCATAACAGTCATGTAGTGTAGGGGCCTACAGACAGCAACAAACTGGTCATACACCATGACGGCCAGGAGCAGGCACTCCACACCTCCCAGACCCAAGAACAGGAAAAGCTGAATGGCACAGCCCACATAGCTGATGGTCTTATCACGTCCATGAAGATTGTAGAGCAGCTGGGGGATGGAACTGGTGGTGAAACTGAGGTCCAGGAAGGAGAGGTGGGTGAGGAAGAAGTACATGGGGGTGTGAAGATGGGGATCCAGCCGGGACACCAGGATGATGGTGGTGTTGCCTACTAGTGTGAAGAGATATGCAATCAAGAGGACCAGAAAGAGTATTCTCTCCAGATGGGGGCGGTCAGAAAACCCCAAAAGGATGAAATGGTTTGAGGAACTGTCATTGGTTCCATCCATCTTTACAGCACTTTAGGAGAATAGAAAATGTAAGGAAAAAATGTAATTCACAGCCATTCTCAAGTGATTACTGTACTCCTGTCATACTAACAGTATTTTACACTTCTAATGAAAATATGTGTATGTGCATAGATTATTACTGCATTAATAATAGACAGAATTGGATAGAAAAATTGGTAGTGAAAAAACTATTAAAAGAACACAAAACCTAACTATTTAGAAAAAGAACACAGATGTCCAAAATTAAAAGTAGAACTATTTTAATGAGAAATAAAATAATAAATCAAGTCAATAAATAAGCAAAGTACTCAGGATATTTTCCGAAAAATAGACAATATTTTTAACATAAACATATGCAAAATTTAACAGAATAATTTTTATTTTTATTTTTTTTGTGGAGACAGAGTCTCACTCGATCGCCCTTGGTAGAGTGCCGTGGCGTCACACTGCTCACAGCAACCTCCAACTCCTGGGCCTAGGCGATTCTCTTGCCTCAGCCTCCTGAGTAGCTGGGACTACAGGCGCCC
>CAUYON010173609.1:0-15286 GCA_963573935.1 Arctocebus calabarensis | reverse complement strand
TCAAGGAAATGCCATGAAGGATATCTGTAACAGTATGATCAAAATATTTCTGAATGTATATGAATCGTGCCCTGTGATTGCACCAATGTACATAATTATGATTCAATAAAATTATTAAAAAATAAATAAATAAATAAAAATAGCCAGGCACCTATAGTCCCAGCTACACAGGAGCATGAAGCAAGCAAATCACTTGAGCCCAAGTGTCTGAGATTGCTGTGAGCTATGATCCCATGGTGGAATCTACCGAGGATGACAGAGACTCTGTCTCCAAAAAAAAAAAAACCAAGAAAATACAAAATGTAAGAATGTAAAACAAGTAGGTGCCAGGCAAGGTGGCTCACACCTGTAATTCTAACATTCTGGGAGGCTGAAGCAGGAAGATTGCTTGAGTGCAGGAGTTGGAGACTAGCCTAACCAAGAGAAAGTCCACATATCTATAAAAACAGAAAAATTAGCCAGACATGGTGGTGCTTCCCTATCATCCCAGGTTCTTAGGAAGAGAAAGCAAAAAGATGCCTTGATCCCAAGACTTTGAGGTTGCTGTGAACTATGACGACACCAGGGCACTCTAGCCTGGGCAACAGAGTGAGATTCTGTCTCGAAAACAAACAAAAAAAGATTGTAGAACAATTAGACTTTGGAAAACCGATATATCTATTAAAGCTGAACATATGTATAGCCTATGATCCACAAATTTTACTCTATGCATATTCCCAACAGATACACGTATGTTTATTCCCCAAAAGGAAATGCACTACAACATTCCTATTCCTAGTAGCATCATTCATAATGGCCCTAAGCTGGGAAACTATACACATAACAAATACTACGCAGCAATGAAAAATCAAGTCCACAACTTGATATAAAATATGAATTAATCTCACAAACATAATGTTGCACTAAAGAAGACATAAAAGCATATATATCATTCCATTTATATAAAGAACAAAAGCAAACTAAACTAATTATACTGTGAGAAATCAGAACAGTGGTTAGTTATCCTCTGGTGGAGGTAATGACTGGAAGAAGGAAAAAGGTGGGGTAGGAGGTTTCTCAGGTCCTGGTAATACTGTTTCTTCAGCTGGATGCTAGAGACCGGAGTATGTTCAGTTTGAAATACTCAGTAGATAAGCGGCGTAGAGTGTGAAAGAGCACAGATCTGGAATCAAATGCCTGCATTTGAATCTTACTTAGTTCTATCACTTATTAGTTATAATTTGGGGTAAGTTATTTAACCTTTCTTTGTCTCATTTCATCTATCAACTGAACCTAATATGTACCTCAAAGGGTTTTATGTGAATTAAATCATCTTAAGACTTGTAAAGAGCTTACTAGTACAGATGGCTATTATTAAATGTTTGCTAAGAAAATACAAGTGCTTTATTCTGAAGCAACATGAGAAAATAAGAAATAGAAGCAGAAAAATACATGATTTGACTGTTACTAGAAACTGCACAAAGTAATTACTTAGGAAATGAACATGATAATAACTAAAGACTAGAGTAAAGGGACATGACCTGGAAGTTGAGACTTGTCCTATAAACCACCACCTAAAAGGACCCTTTATAAGCAGTTAGCCTCTTGGAGTCTGGAGTTCCTTACTGTCTACTGTAGGCTGCCACCACCAGTGATCTCTGAGATCTCTCCAGCTCCTCAGTGCTCTCTAGAATGAAGAGTAATGAGTAGAGGTACTGATGATGAACTAAGAGGGCTAAGTTCATAGTCAGACTCTCTTTTCTCCTCCAAAAGGAATTCTGAAATCTTTTATGCCTCTGAATTTCACCTTACACTTAGGCTTTCAAAATACCTTGGCCATCAGTCATGTCTCTGTCCCTCAGGTTTACATTTCCTGCAGTTATTTAGAGTAAATAATCAGGACTTCGAATAGGTTTCTTTTTTTTTTTTTTTTTTTGTAGAGACAGAGTCTTACTTTATCGCCCTGGGTAGAGTACCGTGGCGTCACACTACTCACAGCAACCTCCAGCTCTTGGGCTTAAGTGATTCTCTTGCCTCAGCCTCCCTAGTAGCTGGGACTACGGGTGCCCGCCACAGCACCCGGCTATTTTTTTTGTTTTGCAGTTCGGCCGAGGCCGGGCTTGAACCCGCCACCTTCGGTATATGGGGCCGGCGCCCTACTCGCTGAGCCACAGGAGCCGCCCCCTTCGAATAGGTTTCTAAAAGAGCTAGTCAGGTTTCTATCAACCATGCCATGCTAGTGTTCCTAACTTTTCTGGCCATGTTAAATAGCTACGCTTTATTAAACACCATGCCTAGCCTTGAATATTTTTTGAATGAATGATTACTTTGTGTTTCTAAGTAAAGGTTTCTTCCAAGCTCTATTTAAATGAATACAGTACATTAAAGCTATTATGTATTAGGGTACGCTAGGTGACTCACGCCTGTAATCTTAGCATTCTGGGAGGCTGAGGTGAGTGGATCACTTGAATTCAGGAGTTTGAGGCCAGGATAAGCAAAAGCGAGACCCTGTCTCTAAAAAAACAGCCAGGTGTTGTGTTGGGCACCTATAGTCCCAGCTACTTTGGAGGCTAAGACACAAGGATCACTTGAGCCCAAGAATTTGAGGTTGCTATGAACTATGATGCCATGTCATTCTGCCAAGGGCCACAAAGTGAAACTTTGTCTCAAAAAAAAAAAAAAAAAAAGAAGCTGTACATATTGAGCAGTCTTACATACCATAGGTTAAAACCTTTATGAGACATTTACCTTTATTCCCTGCTGTATCCTCAGTGCCCAGATCAGTGCCTGGCCTACAGAAGGCATATAAGAAAAACATCTTGAATACCATTCTCCCCAAGTTTACCAAAATACTCTACTAATAAGAATACATTCCAATGGGCCGCACCTATGGCTCATCAAGTAGGGCACTAGCCCCAAATACCGAAAGTAGCGGGTTCAAACCTGGCCTCGGCCGAACTGCAAAAAACATTAAAATAGCTGAGTGTTGTGGCGGGCGCCTGTAGTCCCAGCTACTCAGGAGGCTGAGGCAAGAGAATCTCCTAAGCCCAGGACATGGAAGTTGCTGTGAGCTGTGTGATACCACGGCACTCTACCCAGGGCAAGAAAGTGAGACTCTGTCTCTACAAAAAAAAAAAAAAGAATACATCCCAACAAGAAACTTTTTTTTTTTTTTTTTTTTTTTGGAGACAGAGTCTCACTATGACGCCCTGGGTAGAGTTCCATGGTGTCACAGCAACCTCAAACTCCTGGGCCTAAGTAATTCTCCTGCCTCAGCCTCCCAAGTACCTGGGACTACAGGCGCCCGCCACAATGCCCGGCTATTTTTTTGTTGTTGTTGCAGTTGTTTAGCTGGCCCAGGCCAGGTTCAAACCCACAACCCTTGGAATATGTGGCTGGCACCATAACCACTGTGCTGTGAGCGCTGAGCCAAGAAACTTTATTATCTGAAAAATTTCATGCCCAAAATTATACATAATATCAGTATTACTGGAATATCCTCTCTGCTACAGGACATTCTCCTCCTGGTCAAATGGCACTGTCATCATTAGCAACAAGTAACTATCAAACACCTAAAATATATGTTGAACACAGTAACTCAGTATACCTTCTCTTCTCTCTCCCCATCTGATTTAGCAAGTCATAGAGCCATTGTTCCCTCTGAGGTAGGCTAGCCTGTGTATGTGTGGTGGAGACTATACAGAAACACCAATGTAACATATGATTAAGTAGCTTTTTGAAACTAAACAAACACAAAGTCCCTACGAGTTTGGCCTTTTCCTCAACCAGACTCATATCCTAGGACTTCTTCCTAGAACACTGAAACTGCAGCTATAGCATAACCTCTTCCTCCTCCTCCTCAGTCCCTTCTCCAATGCTGAGAAAAATCAGAAATTTCTGTCATACTTATTCCTGCTACATCTAAAAAAAAACACTTTGTTCACTGAGTTCACTGAATGTGTCAGCATATACTGTTAAAAATTTTATTTAAAAACTATGTTCACAGAGGGTACACAGAATATATGTACTATAGGAGAAAGTGTGCCAGTTAAGAAACTCATTTCTGGGCTCGGCGCCTATGGCTCAGTGGGCTAGGACGCCAGCCACGTACACCTGAGCTGGAGGGTTCGAATTCAGCCTGGGCCTGCCATAAACAACAATGACGGCTGCAACCAAAAGAGGGCTGGGCGTTGTGGCGGGCGCCTACAGTCCCAGCTACTTGGGAGGCAGAGGCAGGAGACTCGCTTGAGCCCAGGAATTGGAGGTTGCTGTAAGCTGTAATGCCACGACACTCTACCCAGGGTGACAGCTTGAAGCTCTGTCTCAAAAAAAAAAAAAGAAACTCAATTCTGTCCTACCACAGTATCTTGCTAGGCGAGAACAAGTCACTTATACTCTCTAGGTTTAGTTCTCTTAAGCCATAAAATGCAGTGCTGAACTAGATCAAAGACTTACCTAGTTTTAGGATGCCTTGATTCAGACATGTGTTTTGGGTTTAATAACTCCTCCCTACCAAACTATATTAAAAACTTACCTGTTTGCATACATGGATTTTTCTGGAGAGAAGGTCTATGGCTGGTATCAAATTATTGCACAGGGCTCAGCACCCATAGCTCCATGGTTAGGGTGCTGGCCACATACACTGGGGCTAGCAGGTTCAAACCTGGCCTGGCCTTGCTAAAAAACAATAATGACAACTACAATAAGAACAAAAATAAATAAATAAATACTATATATATAGCTGGGCGTTGTGGTGGGTGCCTATAGTCCCACCTGCTTGGGAGGCTGAGGCAAGAGAATTGATTCAGCCCAAGAGTTTGAGGTTGCTATGAGCTGTGATACCACAGCACTCTACCAAGGGTGACTTAGTGAGACTCTGTCTCAAAGAAAAAAATTGTCACACAGATTGTGGCCCCCAAAATAACAATAGCTCATGTTTTATCAAGCACTTCCTATGTGCTAGGCATTTCACTAAGTCCTTACATATATTAACTCATGTAACCTTCACAAAAACCTCTTGAAGTAGATACTATTATCTCCATTTTAGAGAAGAAAGTAAATCAGAAGGAGCCCAGGTTATTAAATGCTATGATAGGTGAAACCACCTCTCAATCTTAAAATTGTATGTCCACTCAAATTAATAAAGTTTTCCTCTGGTTAAATTCTCTGCCCTATTCTGCAATCTTTGGTCATGCCCCAAATACTTTCAAATCTTTATACACAACAACCAGACTCACAGAACACCCAGATTAACAATAGCTAAAAAAGGGCAGTGCCTGTGGCTCAAGGAGTAGGGCGCCAGCCCCATATACCAGAGTTGGCGGGTTCAAACCCAGCCCTGGCCAAAAAAAAACAATAGTTGAGAAAGAATACACTAGGGTAATCCAACAGTCCAAAGGCACTTTCCAACTCCACCTTCCAAACTGCTTTCTCTTTTATAATGTGGTGATTAACCATGAGATGTATCTGAATCTAATTACCGATTAAAGTCTAAGATCAAATAAGCCACAATATCATCCAGGAAACAGGAATGCAGGGGCAGAATAGTGTCTCACATACTGCCTACAAATGCCATAAGACCAGGGGGATATATCACCGCATGGCCTAGGTGTCCCATATTGTCTGCCATTCCCTCCACCCCCAACACACACTTCCTGAAAACCACTGACCACTGGTGGTGCCAAGCCCTATATTATACATATTGTATCTCCACTTCAGATACAAAAGTTAATTAACAGGCCAGGTGTGGTGGCTCATCCCAGTAAATCCTAGCACTATGGGAGGCCGAGGGGGATGAACTACTTGAGCTGAGGTGTTCATGCCCAACCTGAGCAAGTGTGAGACCCTGTCTCTAAAAATAGCCAGGCATTGTGGCAGGCGGCTGCTGAGGCAAGAGAATCGCTTGAGGCCAAGAGTCTTAGGTTGCTGTGAGCTATGACACTACAGCACTCTACTCAGAGCCACAAAGTGAAACTCCGTCTCAAAAAAAAAAAAAAAAAAGTTAGCGTATTAACCATCACCGACTCCAGCCTAGAAAAGGGTGTGAAAACTAAGAGAAAAGCTAGATCTCAATTTTTGTGACCTCCAGTTCTGACAACCTGTAATTGTAACACAGGGATTAGAAGTCACCATCTACACCTGCGAACTCTTTTGCCTGCCATCCCCTTATGCCCCAATTACTGAGCGACATAACACTGCTTAATAAAAAGCTGCAGAGCAGAAGTGGACGTTGTTGGTCCACAGGTTCAAAAAACAACCTTAAAGGGAAGGTTGCTGAAACTTCAGCTCCAACTCTCATGACCTTTCTCCAATTAGTCTGTGTAATGAAAAAAGAAGTAGAAGTAGAAAGGAGTTCAGAGGAATGGCCCGGGGTGCAGGGCTTTTTCACGGGTGATGCAACAGGGTCAGACAGAAGAGGGAGGGAGGAGGAAAGAGAAAATCAGCCTCGGCGTTGGAAATCTGAGTGGGAATTGAGCTGTGCAGGACTGGGCGGCAGGGTTTTTAGAATCGGCCGGAGGATACTTTCTGGGAGAGGAGGGAAGACACCCAGTTGGTGGGGCGGGTCAAGAGGCGGGCAGACGCTCCCAGGTAGGGAGAGCGGGTTCGAACGCGGGAGGCGGGAGGCGGCAGGCGCGGGAAGGAAAGGGTGGGCTCCGTGGGGTCCTTGGAGAGACAGTAACAGGACGCGGTGAGTACTCCGAGGAGTGGGAGCTAAGGCCGGGGGCAACAAGCCTGGAGAGACCTCTGGAAAAAGTCCAGGAAGCCACTGGTGTGGGGAGGAGACTAGGGGCACAGGCGCAAGGGCAGGAGCGCTCTTTACCAGAGGGCCCAGGACCGGGGAAGAACAGAGCGGTGACAACGCTTGGCGCAGCGGGCGCAGGGGAGGCAGTCTGGGCTCGAGTTCATACAGGAGCCGCCACGCATTCCCGACTTAGGCTGGAAAGGAGGAGGCCGGCACCAGGCGCGGCGTAAGGGAGGAGGTCCAAGAAGGTTAGGAAGGGCCCCGAAGCCGCCGGGGACCGGCGCTGTCGCGCTCACCGGGACAGGTGTTTCAGGATCTGCTTCTTAATGATCCCGGCCATGCCGGAGCCGCGGCCCGCGTGGAAGGCAGGCGGGCAGCTGTGGCCTCCTCAGTCGTAGAAGAGGCGGTCCCCTCACCTCGCCGCGGCGTGTGCAGCGGAAGCCGCCGCCACGGCAGCCGCCATAGCGTCCTCTCGTCCCTGCCAAGGCGCCAGAAACTCCGCCACGATCCCACCCACCTGCGCGGCGCCACGGCCGCCAGCCCAGAGCGACGCGAAGATAGCGCGCTGCCAGCCTGCCGGGGTCGCGGGTCGCGAGGCGCGTGCGGCGAGGGCGGGGGCGCGCGCACCGCGGGGGCTGACGGGCTCAGGCTCCGCCCCCCGCCCTCTGGTCTGCCTCTCTGCCAGTCAGGGCTGAAGGCTTTCTTCACCTCTGAACTGCGTTAGGTTCACAAGCGGACAGTCGCCTTGAGGGTTCGTGATCATTTATAATTTTTTGCAAACTTTATTAGTTAATTACGCAGTTCCTGGATGGCAGGGTCCACTTGTTTCCCTCAGACATTCACTAATTATTTGAGCATCAACTCGATTCCAGAAATGAGGATAGGGAGTGAAAAGTAATCTAAAGGACTTCACAGACCGAAAAAGAGACAACGAACAAACCGCGGTCGGCTACTAAGGGCCTTGTGCTCCAGAACTGAGAAGAGAGCGCCTGGACAGCCGCTTCCTACCGCTCTGGCAAATGTTTACTGAAGAGCAGCACAGAATTAGCGCTCCCTCCCTCTTGGGGGTGGGGGGGAGGTGCAGAAAGAAACCATAGGGTAAATTGATAAAATTACCAACGACTTCAGAGGTCAAATTCCTCATTTTACAATTAAGAAAACTGAAGCCTAAGGAAATAAGAGCTTTCCCAAGGTCACCTACCTAGTGAGATGCAAGATGAGGATCCAAGTATTCTGACTCCCAGCCCAGTGCTATTTCCACTCTATTTCATCCATACGCTTAAAATTATGCCAGGGATACCTGTAGACCCAATTGCAAAAAGAAAAAGTGGCTGTTTTCTGGACTTAAACTTTTTTTTTTTTTTTTTGCTTTTGTAATTGAAATTTTATTGGTGATGTTGAGGATCAGTGCAGACATTTCAATTTGTAGATAATTTTTTTTTTTTTTTTGAGACAGAGTCTCACTTAGTCACCCTCGGTAGAGTGCATGGCATCACAGCTCACAGAAACCTCAAACTCTTGGACTCCAGCAGTTCTCCTGCTCAGCCTCCAAGTAGCTGGTACTACAGGCGCCTGCCAAAATGCCCTTCTATTTTTTTTTTTTTTTGACACAGCCTCAAGCTGTCACCCTGGATAGAGTGCTGTAGCATCATAGCTCACAGCAACCTCCAATTCCTGGGCTCAAGCGAGTCTCCTGCCTCTGTCTCCCAAGTAGCTGGAACTAAAGGCGCACGCCACAATGCCCGGCCATTTTTTGGTTGCAGCCATCAATGTTGCTTGGCTGGCCCGGGCTGGATTCGAACACGCCAGCTCAAGTGTTTGTGGCTGGCGCCTTAGACCGTTGAGCCACAGGCGCATCTATTTTTAGAGATGGGGTCTCGCTCTTGCTCAGGGTGCTCAGGCCTCGGCCACTCTGAGTGCTAGGATTACAGGCGTGAGCCAGCCTAATCTGTTATTTCGTTCATCAGTTATTACATTTAACCAATTGCATCCTGTATTAATTCTGTTAAACACCTACATATTTTTTCTTTTGAACAGTTAAATGTTATTGTATTTGAAATAGACTGGGTGACCATAAAGTTCGTGTGCAATTTAAAAATTATAAATGACCCCCGAATTTTAAATTGCACACCAACTTTATGGCCACCCTGTATACTTATCCATGTTTTCATTACTACTGTATAGAAAAATAACTTTTTTTTTTTTTTTTGAGACAGAGCCTCAAGCTGTCACCCTGGATGAAGTACCGTGGCATCACAGCTCACAGCAACCTCCAACTCCTGGGCTCAAGCGAGTCTCCTGTCTCCGCCTCCCAAGTAGCTGGGACTACAGGCACCTGCCACAACGGCCAGCCATTTTTTTGTTGTTGCAACCGTCATTGTTGCTTGGCGGGCCTGGGCTGGATTCGAACCCGCCAGCTCAGATGTACATGGCTGGCGCCTTAGCCCGTTGAGCTACAGGCGCCGAGCCTGAAAAATAACTTTTTTCTTTTAAAACAGAGACCACCGTCTCTAAAAAATAGCCGGCATTGTGGCAGGCTTGGTGACTACAGGAGCCCACCACAAAGCAGGCAGTTTTCTTTTTAATTTGTTTGTTTGTTTGTTTTTATTTCGTTGCTTATTTTTTATTTCTTTCCTTTTTTTGTTGTTGTTGTTGAGACACAGTGCCCACCCTTATGCCCCTGAGCACAGTGCAGTGGGTGTGGTAGCTCACTGCAACCTCTGACTCAGGCTGTGGACATCGGAAGCCGCTGGGATTACACGCGCTAGCCGCCGCATCCGGCTGGGTTTTTCCATTTTTTTTTTTCATGAGTCAGGGTCTCACTCTGGCTCAGGCGAGTCTCGAACTCCTGAGCTCTAGCAATTCTCCCTCCTCAGCTTCCCACAGTGCTGGAATTACAGGAGTGAGCCACCGCGCCCGGCTTTTTTTTTTTTTTAATTTTTTTGTAGAGACAGAGTCTCACTCTATCGCCCTCGGTAAAGTGCCGTGGCGTTACACAGCTCACAGCAACCTCCAACTCCTGGGCTTAAGCGATTCTCTTGCCTCAGTCTCCCGAGTAGCTGAGACTACCAAGTGCCCACCACAACACCCAGCTATTTTTTTGTTGAAGTTTGGCCGGGTCCACATTTGAACCCGGCACCCTCAGTATATGGGATTGGTGCCCTACTCACTGAGTCACCCCAAAGCCCCAAAGCCGGCAATTTTTTAGAGAGGGTTAGGGGAGTTCTCGCTGTAGCTCAGGCTGGTCTCCAACTTGTCAGTTAAGGCAATCGGCTCACTTGGTCCTCCCAGAGTGCTGGGATTACAGGCCACTGCTCCCGGCCTAGAAAGATAATTATTTTTGGATGTTTAACTTGTGTTCTGAAACGTTGCTGAACTCTTTATTTGTATGGTGGCGCCTGTGGCTCAAGGAGTAGGATGCCAGCCGTACATACCGTGGGTGGCCGGTTCAAACCCAGCCCTAGCCAAAAAAATATATATTTTTTGTAGATTCCTTGGGAATTTTCTATGCACATAATTATATCATCTCCAAATAAAGACAATGTTATTTCCTTTCTAATCTGTATGACTTTTATGTCCTTTTCTGGCCTTATTGTTCTTTTTTTTTTTTTTTTTTGAGACAGAACCTCGAGCTGTCACCTTGGATAGAGCGCTGTGGCATCACAGCTCACAGCAACCTCCAATTCCTGGGCTCAAGCGAGTCTCCTGCCTCCGCCTCCCAAGCAGCTGGGACCACAGGTGCCCACCACAATGCCTGGCCACTTTTTGTTGTTTTGTTGCAGCCGTCATTGTTGTTTGGTGGGTCCGGGCTGGATTCGACCCTGCCAGCTCAGGTGTAGGTGGCTGGTGCCCTAGACCGTTGAGCCACAGGCGTCGAGCCTGTTGTCTTATTCAACAGTGGGCTTTAAGAATAACAAACTCCTTTTTTTCTTTTTCTAGAGACAGAGTCTCACTTTATCGGCTTCAGTAGAGTGCTGTGGAGTCACACAGCTCACAGCAACCTCCAACTCTTGGGCTTAGGCAATTCTCTTGACTCAGCCTCCTGAGTAGCTGGGACTACAGGCGCCCACCACAACGTCCAGCTATTTTTCTGTTTTTTGCAGTTCCACCGAGGCTGGGTTTGAACCTGCCACCTCCATGAGCCACAGGCGCCGCCCAAGAGTAACAAACTCTTAACTCTTCAAGTACTTGAGTAAAAGTGTTCAGAGTAGATATCTTTGCCTTATTCCCAGTCTTAGTCATAAATTTTTGTGAATGATCTTTATCATATAAGGAAGTTCTGTTTTTCTGAAAGTCATTTTTTTGAGACAGTCTCACTTTGTCACCCTTGGTAGAGTGCAGTGGGGTCATAGCTCACAGCAACCTCAAACTCTTGGGCTCAAGCAATTCTCTTGTCTCTGGCTCCCAAGTAGCTGGGACTACTGGTGCCACTACAATGCCCAGCTATTTTTGTTGTTGTAGAAGGCCCAGGACATATTCCAACCCACCAGCCCCAGTACATGTGACCGGTGCCCTGAGATACAGGTGACCATCTGTTTTGTTGGGGGGTTTTTTTTGGTGTATCATGGTGATTGATTTTCAAATATTAAACCAGCCTACATCCCTGGACCAAATGTAATTTACTCATTGTGTAAGTATTTTCATATATTGTTAGCCAATATTTAGTTAAGGATTTGTGTGCATCGCATGATAGCTAATGTTGAACATCTTTTCATGTGCTTCCTAGCTGTTTGTAAATTTTCATTGGAGAAAAATGTATTCAGAGCCTTTGTCCATTTTTTAGTTGGATTGTCTTTTTAATTACTGAGTTGTAATACTACTTTACATATTCTAGGTGTAAGTCACTTATATAACAAGAATTTTTCCCATCCTGTGAGTTTTCATTTTCCTGAGTGGCCCTTTGAAGCACAAAAGATTCTGATGATATCTAGTGTATCTTTTTTTCCCTTTTGTTGCTGTGCTTCTGGTGTGATAACTAAGAAATCACTGCCTAATCAAGGACATGAAGATTTACACCTGTGTTTTCTTCTAAGACTTGTATACAGTAAGTTTAGCTCTTACATGACCCATATATAATTTTTGCATATGGTGTGATGAAGGGAACCAAATTCATTGCTTTTCATATGGACATCATTGCCTTAGAAACACCTATTGAAATGTTGAAAGATGTTGAAACATCTGTTATTTCTGGACTTCAATTCCACTCCCATTTATCTGTATGTCTATCCTTGTGCCAGTATCACAGTGTCTTTATTAGTGTAGTTTTGTAATACATTTTAAAATAGAGAATGTAGGATTGGCGCCTGTGGCTCAACAGGCTAAGGCGCCAGCCACGTACACCTGAGCTGGCGGGTTCAAATCCAGCCTGGGCCCGCCAAACAACAATGACCGCTGCAACCAAAAAATGGCCTGGCGTTGTGGTGGGTGCCTGTAATCCCAGCTACTTGGGAGGCGGAGGCAGAAGACTCACTTGAGCCCAGGAACTGGAAGTTGCTGTGAGTTATGACGCCACAGCACTCTATCCAGGGTGACAGCTTGAGGCTCTGTCTCAAAAAAAAAAAAAAGAGAATGTATAGTATTTATGAGTGTATCTCTTTGAATAGCTTTTAATCATTTCTCTGGGTTATTACATCATATATATTAGTACATACCTATCACAGTTAACTGATGGTGTCATTTTCCAGTTCAAGTTAAACATTCATTTCCTCTTATCCTCCCCTCAGTATATCTTAAATATCCTCTACAAACATACATACATACATTTATTTATTTATTTATTTATTTATTTATTTATTTTTGAGACAGAGTCTCACTCTGTCACCCTGGTTGATTTGGCGTCATAGTTCACAGCAACCTCAAACTCTTGGGCTCGAGCAATTCTCTTGTCTCAGCCTCCCAAATAGCTGGGACTACAGGCACCCGCCACAACACCCAGCTATTTTTTTTTTTTTTTTTTTTTTTTTTGAGATGGGGTCTCACTCTTGCTCTGGCTGATCTCAAACTTGTGAGCTCAGGCAATCCAGCCGCCTCATCCACCCAAGTGTTGGGCACAGGCGTGAGCCACCACACCTGGCCCTCTACATACATTTAGAGTAACAACAGTCAGTGTTATGATTTTCATTTCAACTTATCAAACGTAGTTTAGAAAACTTAAGAATAAGAATTCTATTCTATTTACCTTTATTTTTGCTTACCATGTTCTTCATTCCTAATGCCATCAGGTTCATTGATAATTGTTTCCTTTCTGGGTAGAGAACTTTAAGGACATTCTTTCAGGATAGGTCTGTTGGCAACAAATTGTTTTCTTTCATAGAAAACATCTTTGTTTCCCCTTCATTCTGAAAGTATATTATGCAGTTTTTAGACAGGGCTGGTTCAAGGGCTGTTTAGACAGGGCTGGTATATGGGGCTGGTGCCCTACTCCTTGAGCCACAGACCTGAAAGTGTATTATTAGTGGATGTAAGATTCTAGGCAGATTGTACTTTTCTTTCAGCATGTGAACTGTTCTGCCACTTCTACTTCCTTCTAGCCTCCATGGTATCTGTTGAGAAATCTGCTGTCCTTCAAACTCTTTTCTACAATAAGTAAAATCAGTTTTCTCTCTTGGCTATGAATTTTTTATCTGTAGTTTTCATAAGCTTGACTATGATGTCTTAGTGTGAATTTGAATTCATTTTGATTGAAGTTTCCTTAGATTCTTGAATACACACGTGTCTGTCTCTTTCAATTTGAAGAAGTTTTCAGCCATTATTTGTACCAGTATTTTACTGGCCTTCCACTTTTTCTCCTTTCCTGGGAATATGACAACTTGAACATTAGACCTCTTGCTATAGTCCTACAGGTTTTTAAGGCTCTATTCTTTTCTTGTGTGTATTTTTTCTCTGTTGTTCAGACTGGATAATTTCTATTGTTCTATTTCCAAGTTCACTGTTTTTCCCCCTTTTTTCCTCAGTCCCTTCTATTCTGCAATTGAGACTGTCCACTGAATTTTTTCTTTTTTTTGGTAGAAACAGAGTCTCACTTTATGGCCCTCAGGAGAGTACCGTGGCGTCACACAGCTCACAGCAACCTCCAACACCTGGGCTTAGGTGATTCTCTTGCCTTAGCCTCCCAAGTAGCTGGGATTACAGGTGCCTGCCACAATGCCCAGCTATTTTTTTGTTTTGCAGTTCGGTTGAGGCTGGGTTTGAATCCACAACCGTTGGTATATGGGTTGGGCCAGGGTCCTACTCCATGAGCTACAGGTGCCGCCTTGCAATTAATTTTTGGTTCAAAAATTTGCATTTTGGGCTCAGCGCCTGTGGCTCAATGGGCTAGGGCGCCAGCCACGTACACCTAAGCTGGCGGGTTCGAATACAGCCCGGGCCTGTCAAACAATGACGGCTGCAACCAAGAAATGGCCGGGCGTTGTGGCGGGCGCCTGTAGTCCCAGCTACTTGGGAGGTAGAGGCAGAAGACTCGCTTGAGCCCAGGAATTGGAGGTTGCTGTGAGCTGTGATGCCACAGCACTCTATCCAGGGTGACAGCTTGAGGCTCTGTCTCACACACAAAAAAAAATTTCCATTTTGTTCTATATCTCTTATTCCTTTTTCAAGACTTTACATTTATTTGCTGAGACTCTCTATTCTTCATTTATTTCAAATATACACATAATTGCTCATTGAGACATTATTAGGATGGCTGTTCTAAAATCTTTGTTAAATAATTCTAACATCTCTGTCTTCATGTTGACAATTTTTTTTGGGGGGGGGGCTGGGGCCTGGTTTGAACCCGCCACCTCCAACATATGGGGCTGGTGCCCTACTCCTTGCGCCACAGGCGCTGCCCCATGTTGACAATCTATTGATTGCCTTTTAAAATTCCGTTTGAGATCTTCCTAGTTCTCAGTATAATCCATGATTTTTTTTTATTAGTTTTTTTGAGACAGAACCTCAAGCTGTCATCCTGGGAAGAGTGCCGTGGCATCGTGGCATCACAGCTCACGACAACCTCGAACTCCTGTGCTCAAGCGATTCTCCTGCCTCCGCCTCCCAAGTACCTGGGATTACAGGCACCTGCCACAGTGCCCAGCTATTTTTTGGTTGCAGCCATCATTGTTGTTTGGCAGGTCCGGGCTGGATTCAAACCCGCCAACTCAGGTGTGTGCGCCTTAGCTGCTTGAGCTACAGATGCTAAACCATAACCCTTGATTTTTTTTTTCTATAATTTTTTAAAATCATAATTGTGTACATCAGTGCAACCATGGGGCACAATGTGCTGACTTCATATACAATCTGAAATATTTTGGTGGAACATAGCCTCCATGGCATTTTCTAAATCACTATTTGAAGACATTGATACTCTACATTTAATAAGTTTCACCAGTACCCTTCTAAGATGTACAGTAGGTGTGATCCCACCAATTGCCCTCCCTCCACCCATCCTCCCTCCTCCCCTCCCCTCCCTTTCCCTTTATTCTTGTGCTATAATTGGGTTTTAGCCTTCATATGAAAGCTATAAATTAGCTTCATATTAGGCCTGAGTACATTGGATACTTTTTCTTCCATTCTTGAGATACTTTGCTA
>CAUYON010173608.1:0-12785 GCA_963573935.1 Arctocebus calabarensis | reverse complement strand
CCGGGCGTTGTGGCGGGAGCCTGTAGTCCCAGCTACTTGGAAGGCAGAGGCAGGAGACTCACTTGAGCCCAGGAATTGGAGGTTGCTATGAGCTGTGATGCCACAGCACTCTATCCAGGGTGACAGCTTGAGGCTCTGTCTTAAAAAAAAAGAGAGAAAGTTTTGGGAGGAGAGGGGCATAGATTACTCTGGACTCCTTCCCTCACACAGGAAGGGTAAGAGCCCTCTCACTCCCCACTCTGGTCTCTCAAGGTTGCAGAGCCAGAAGGCAAGCCCAATTCCATGGGATGGAATTCTTACCTAATGGCCGCAGTTCCTTTGTGCAGCACCCTCCTATGCACGGGGATCCCTGCTCAACCTTTCTGCTGCATCTGCCTCTATTGTTATCATGACCTTCCTTAACCCAACCCTCTCACTCCTGAACATGGGCTGGAGGTATCTCCTGGAGGGCTTCACAGAGCTGGCCAGCACTACTAGGCTATGTTCCCAATATCTCTCCCCTTCCAGGGCCTTTTCCGCATCTACCCCTTTCCTGAGAATCCAGAAGCTCCCAAGCCCCCACACCAGTTCATGGTTTGGCCTGAGAAAGAAAAGTTCCCTCAGCTGTGCTTGGTGCGGGTGTACATGGTTCGAGCCATCAACCTGCAGCCCCAGGACTACAATGGTCTGGTAAAGAGCTACCCCAACTAGCACAGCTGCCCCTAACATCTTGCCCCAAAGCCCAGTCTAATTTTAAAGTTCCCTCAGACCCACATGCAGACTGCCAACTCCCCATGGGCTCCATATGGTCGAGAGCTCTCATTTCTGCCCCACGCCCACACTGCCTGACCAACTGAGACTGACTCCCCATTTTCTATCCTTCCATCACCTACATCTGACCCCAGTGTGACTCTTATGTGATCCTGAAACTGGGGAAGACAGAGCTTGGCAACCGGGACAAGTACCAGCCCAACACTCTGGATCCCATCTTTGGCCAGTGAGCTGCCCCAACTCAGTCCCACCCCCGCCCATGCTGGGTGCCAGTCCCAGAAGGCAAAGAACTTTTGCCCTTCTCTCTAGACTCCATGATCCTAGTATGGTGTCTTACCTGCTTTAGGCATTCAATAGATGCATAGATGGGGCCAGGTGCAGTGACTCACTCCCTTAATCTCAGCACCCTGGGAGGCCAAAGTTGGTGGATCGCTTGAGCTCACCAGACCAGCTTGAGCAAGAGTGAGACCCCACCTCTAAGAAATAACCAGGCACCTATAGTCCCAGGTACTTGGGAGGCTGAGCCAAGAGGACTACTTGAGCCCAAGAGTTTGAGGTTGGTGTGAGCTATGATGTCATTGCACTCTACCAGGTGCAAGAAAGCGAGACTCTGTCTTAAAAAAAAAAAACAAAAACTGCAGCTTTGTGCCTGTAGCTCAGCAGCTAGGACGCTAGCCACATACACCAGAGCTGGCAGGTTCGAATCCAGACTGGGCCTGCCAAACAACAATGACAACTTCAATAAAAAAAATAGCCGGGTGTCATGGCAGGTGCCTCTAGTCCCAGCTACTTGGGAGGCTGAGGCAAGAGAATCACTTAAGCCCCAAAGTTGGCGGTTGCTGTGAGCTGTGACACCATGGCATTCTACCAAGACTATCTCAAAAAAAAAAAAAAAAAAAAAAGATGCATAGGTGGTCCAGTTCTAACCTGTTTCTCAAACTCTGCCAGGGAAAGGAGCTCAGAGCCTTACATCCCAGTCCTATCCAAAGTTATTCTCAGCTGTAACTGGGGATGGCAGACAGCAGCCTATACCACACTCTGCTCTCCACAGTCCTCATCAATGAGCAAGGGGATAGAGCAGAGGCCAAGACACTGGCAAGGGGGCCATGGGACAGCATAGTTCACAGCCTCTGCAGGTTCCAACATCCTCACCCCTAGGATGTTTGAACTCACCTGCAACATCCCCCTGGAGAAGGACCTAGAGATCCAGCTATTTGACTTTGACCTATTCTCACCTGATGATAAGATTGGAACCACAGTCATTGACCTCGAAAACCGTCTCCTGTCTGGCTTTGGAGCTCGTTGTGGGCTCTCCAAATCCTACTGCCAGTAAGTGGTCCTGTCTAGGGAAAGGGAAGGCAGGTGGGGAGTAATGAGCCCACAGCCCCCTGGAAAGAGGCCTGCATCCTGGGCTGTAAACCGGGACCCAGACTTGCTTTGTCTCACCATGTACCACCACTGGTCATCCTACAGCTCAAATCAGTGTTCTCCAGGACAAGCCCTTGGCACTTCTTCCTCTCTCATCTCCCACAGGTCAGGGCCCTTTAAGTGGAGGGATCAGATGCCCCCAAGCCATCTCCTGGAGCTCCATGCCAAGCGGAAAGGGCTGCCGCCTCCTCTGTTCAACCCTGAGGAAGACTCTGTTATTTACAACGAGAAAAAATTCAAGCTGACAAGTTTTGGTGAGAAGCACAGCACACCACTCAAAAGCACACACCTCTGAAGTGTGTGAGGTTCCAGAAGGGCAGCAGATTGGGGTAGGGAGAAAGCAGAGGACAAGGAAAGCTCTCCTCTAAGCCAGAGGGCAGCCCAGCACTTTCCCCTTTACTCCTATAGAGGGTTACCAAGTTCACTCCCCAGGCTGAGGTGGGAAGGGTGGGGGGTAGGAAGGCTAATGACCTGGAAATCCTCACTTTTCATCCCCATCCAACCCAGAGCCCAAACCCCCTACTGTTCCTGGTTTGGGACCCAAGAAGGAACGCCTTGCACTGTACCTCCTGCACACTCAGGGACTGGTCCCTGAGCATGTGGAGACACGCACATTGTACAGCGACAGCCAGCCAGGCATCGACCAGGTATGAGACTGGAGGAGCTTGATCAGGAGATAAGGGTGCCCACCCACGCAGGCCAGGCTAAGTATTTGGGTATGCATATGCACAGAGGACAACCATGTTTTACACATTAGTAAGCAGGAAGTTCCAGGGATAGTAATGCCACTTAGAATGGAAAAGTTCAGAGGTGGAAGGGTCATCTACAAGAAACAAGGCATGGCTCTGTGCCTGTAGCTCAGTGGTTACAGTGCCAGCCACATACACCGAGGCTGGCGGGTTTTAAACCCTGGCCTGGGCCTGCTAAACAATGACAACTGCAACAAAAAATAGCCAGGCGTTGTGGCGGGCGCCTGTAGTCCCAGCTACTTGGGAGGCTGAGGCAAGAGAATTGCTTTAGCCCAAGAGTTTGAGGTTGCTGTGAGCTATGACGCCACAGTACTCTACCAAGGGTGACATAGTGAGACTCTGTCTCAAAAAAATAAATAAAAAATAGGCTCGGCGCCTGTGGCTTAAGTGGCTAAGGTGCCAGCCACATACACCTGAGCTGGCAGATTGGACTCCAACCCAGGCCCACCAAACAACAATGGCTACAACCAAAAAACATCCAGGCGTTGTGGCAGGTGCCTGTGGTCCCAGCTACTTGGGAGGCAGAGGCAGGAGACTTGCTTGAGCCCAGGAGTTGGAGGTTGCTGTGAGTTGTGAGGTCACAGCACTCTATCTAGGGTGACAGC
The DNA here is from genome assembly GCA_963573935.1 of Arctocebus calabarensis. NCBI lineage: Eukaryota > Metazoa > Chordata > Mammalia > Primates > Lorisidae > Arctocebus > Arctocebus calabarensis. The sequence goes on along the minus strand of CAUYON010173608.1, from coordinate 9,253 downwards.
TTGAGGCTAAATAATAAAAATAAATAAAACATTTTAAAAATGAAACATGGGGCTCAGTGCCTGTGGCTCAAGCCGCTAAGGTGCCAGCCATGTACACCTGAGCTGGCGGATTCGAATCCACCCCGGACCCACCAAACAACACTGATAGCTGCAACCAAAAAATGGCTGGGCGTTGTGGCGGGCGCATGTAGTCCCAGCTACTTGGGAGGCGGAGGCAGGAGAATCCCTTGAGCCCAGGAATTGGAGGTTGCTGTGAGCTGTGATGCCGCAGCACTCTACCCAGGGTGACAGCTTGAGGCTCTGTCTCAAAAAAAAAAAAAAAAGAAAATGAAACAAGGCATGCACCTGCAGCAGGAGGCAATAAGGAGCCCTCCCAGCCACTGCTGTCACTGTCTTCAACCTCTTCCAAGGGATGAGAAGCCACTGCCTTCAATCTCTCCCAAGGGGAGAAAAGGTGGCCCTGCAGGTCAGATAGCACAGACATTACAACCCTGGTTCTGGCTGTCAATCGCAGGCTGTCTCTCACAACAAGGAACCCCAAAGAGAGGAATAGAAATCCCCAAAGGCATCCTAATTGTTATTCACCCTGCAGTCACCATAATGGCTTATCTCATTCTCCAAATTTCTCAGGTTGATACCACATTCTTGATACAAAGTCCTCTGATGGGCATTTTTATTTAAAAAAATTCTTGGGTGGTGCCTGTGGCTGAGTTAGTAGGGCGCCGGCCCCATATACCAAGGGTGGTGGGCTCAAACCCAGCCCCGGCCAAACTGCAACAAAAAATAAAAAAATAGCCGGGTGTTGTGGTGAGCGCCTATAGTCCCAGCTACTTGGGAGGCTGAGGCAAGAGAATTGCCTAAGCCCAAGAGCTGGAGGTTGCTGTGAGCTGTGACACCACGGCACTCTACCGAGGGTGACACAGTAAGACTCTGTCTCTAAAAAAAAGAATTTCTCATTAAAGGGTGGCATCTGTGGCTCAAGGAGTAGGGTGCTGGCCCCATATACTGGGTTCAAGTCCGGTCCCAGCCAAAATCTGCAAAAAAAAAGAAAAATTCTCATTAAACTTGTTTTCTGGCTCGGTGCCTGTGGCTCAACGGGCTAAGGCGCCAGCCACGTACACCTGCGCTGGCGGGTTCGAATCCAGCCCGGGCCCGCCAAACAACAATGATGGCTGCAACCAAAAAATGGCCGGGCGTTGTGGCGGGTGCCCCGTAGTCCCAGCTTCTTGGGAGGCAGAGGCAAGAGACTCGCTTGAGCCCAGGAATTGGAGGTTGCTGTGAGCTGTGATGCCACAACACTCTATCCAGGGTGACAGCTTGAGGCTCTGTCTCAAAAAAAAAAAACAAAAAAAAAACTTGTTTTCTTGGGTGGCAGCTATGGCTCAAAGGAGTAAGGTACCGGCCCCAAATACTGGAGGTGGTCAAAAACTGCAAAATAAATAAATAAATAAACTTGTTTTCCTGTGCGGGGCATAGCAGCTCACACCTATAATCCTAGTACTCTGAGAGGCCACGGCATGTGGATCTTCTGAGCTCGCCTGTAGTCCCAGGTACTTGGGTGGTAGAGGCAAGAGGATGGATTGAACCCAGGAGTTTGAAGTTGCTGTGAACTATGATGCCACAGCACTCTACCCAGGGTGACGGAGTGAGACTCTGTCTCCAAAATAAACAAAATAAACCTTTTTCTCAAAGTCAACTTTAAAAGAATAAAATTAGGTCAGGTAGTTTCCAAGAAAATATCTGTTTTCCAATGTTGGCAGTTTTCCCCTTTCATGTTTTTCCTCTTCTCTCTGCATTTTGGCCTTATCTTCTTTCTTAGACCTCTGTATGTTGTGGCTAGCTTAAAATCCGTAGGTGTGGTTACACAATGTAAAATGACTTGGACATGTGGACTGACCATTTGATTTCCTCATACTCAGGGTTACTGAGGCGCTTAATAAATGAAGTCCCAATCTCATTCTGGAGTCCTGTCCAGACAGGCCATTTAGCATAACCTGCTGAGTGGAATTAACGCTTTAAATCTTAGTCTTAAGTGAAATCCCAGCACCGCACCATCAGCCTTGAAGTCATCATGCCCTAAACTCACTGCACTATTCTCCCAGCCAAAAAAAGAAAAAAATGGGAAAGTGGTAGGTGGTCCACCAGGGCTCACTGGTACCTCTATACCTTACCCTTTAGCATTGGGAACATAGCCTCAAATGTCAGAACCTGGCTCAGTGCCTGTAGCTCAACAGGCTAAGGCGCCAGCCACATACACCTGAGCTGGAGGGTTTGAATCCAGCCTGGGCCCATCAAACAACAATGACAGCTGCAACCAAAAAATGGCCGGGCATTGTGGCAGGCGCCTGTAGCCCCTGCTACTTGGGAGGCAGAGGCAGGAGACTCGCTTGAGCCCAGGAATTAGAGGTTGCTGTGAGCTGGGATACCACAGCACTTTATCTAGGGTGACAGCTTGAGGCTCTGTCTCAAAAAAAAAAAGTCAGAACCTGAGACAGGACACCCAGGCCAGCCTGCTGAGAACAGAAGCTAGCAACCCTCAACCAGCTAATCTGTCTTGGCTCTAGGGAAAGGTACAAATGTGGGTGGACATCTTCCCTAAGAAGGTAGGGCCTCCTGGCCCCCAAGTCGACATCAGCCCCAGAAAGCCTAAACGGTGAGTGACAGCCCATTTCCCAAGTACAGTTCTGCCTCCCCTGGGTGCAGAGCACCACTGTCCTCAAATGCCTACTTGCAGTAATTCTTTTCTCTCCTGGGAAGAGAAGTAGCTCTACTGGGAGCTTTCTTTTCCTGAATTCCCCAAATTCAGCAAGAACATGGAGGGCAGTCCTCCTCCTCTCGCCCCAGGGCCTCTCTTCCCTCACTAAGGCTGCAGCTGGGGAGCTACTCCTCAGCAAAGCCTCAGAGCACAGTGGCTGCAGGTATGAGCTGCGCTGCATCATCTGGCAGACTGCCCACGTCGACCTGGTGGATAGCAATTTAAGTGGACAGAAGTCGAGTGACATCTATGTCAAAGGGTAAGGGAGAGGAGTCAGGTTCCAGCAGAGGCCCTTGATCTCCTAGTTCTCTCATTCTGCTGGGGCTTCCAAATCCCAAGAAGACCCCACTCTAATTCTACCTGTGCCTGGTGCCAGCTGGGTAGCCCTTCCAACAGTGCTTCAGCTTGGGGATGGGAACAATACACATGAACCTGGGGTGAAAGGACTCTGGCCCCAGGTGGTTATACGGCCTAGAAGAAGATATGCAGAAGACAGATATCCACTACCACTCCTTGGCTGGGGAGGGCAACTTCAACTGGCGGTTCATCTTTACCATGGACTACCTGGCAGCAGAGCGTGTGTGCATCCACAGCCAGAAGGTAACAGGTCTGGGGACATGGAGTCCACACCCTCATAGCCTCAGGATCCAGGAGCGTCTCCTCCCCCTCCCTCTAGAGGCCTACTAACTGTTTTAGAACATTAGGAACATGTCCTCAGCCTAAAACCCTCTTTCTTGATAATCCACTGCAGGGTAGTGGGCTACTGAGGTGTCTAAGGGACATTTTTCCGCCATCCTCCAGGAATACATTTGGAGCCTGGACCCCACATCAACGAAGTTCCCAGCCAGGCTCATCATCCAGGTCTGGGACAATGACATCTTCTCCCCTGATGACTTCCTAGGTGAGGTCCTGGCACAGGGCTTGTGACCACAGAACAGGGAGCTCCTCCTTGCTGATAGCATTTCTCCGGGCTCAGGGGTCCTGGAGCTGGATTTGTCTGACATGCCCTTCCCTGCTCGGCACGCCAACCAGTGTTCCATCAGGATGATGGATCCTGACCCCAAGTGGCCCAATTTCCTCCAATACAAGCACTTCTCCCTCTTTAAGAAGAAGACTGTAACTGGCTGGTGGCCTTGCCAGGTCCTCGATGAAGGCAAATGGCGCTTGTCGGTAGGAGCTGGGGAATAGGACTGCAGTGCTACATAACCTGGCTTTAACAGACTTCCAGGGATCTTAACTAAATCCCTTTACCTTTCTGAAGCCTGGGAAGAAGTCCTAAAACTATCTTGCTCTCTCTATCCCATCACCTGGTGTTCCTAGGGTAAAGTAAAGATGACTCTTGAGATTCTGTCAGAGAAGGAAGCTTTAATCAAGCCAGCTGGGAGAGGCCAGTCGGAACCCAACCAATACCCTACACTTCATCCTCCCCTGTAAGGGTCCTATGGGGCAGAGGCACCAAATCTTTCTTTCTCCTCAGTATGTATGGGGTGGTAACCAGTAAGCCTGCAGGTAGAAAGGGATTACTTCCTATCACTGCAGCTCAGTGCTCAGTTACTATCTGGAGAGGACAGACGTGAGGGTGGGGTTGGGGGTAAGCAGAAGATGCTTTTTGTTTAAAAGAGTTCTTTGCTCAGGATTACTTGATCCAAAGGTTCCCTCTACCCTCCACTGCCTGATATCTCCCCTGCTCATGGACAGACGCGCTGAGAACACTCTCATGTGGTTGCGGTCACCTATTCTAAACTTCTGCCGTGCTTTCTGCAAACGCTACCGCTTCAAAATCATAGCCTTGCTGGTCATAGTGCTTACAGCACTTCTGCTGTTCAACTTTATCTATTCAACCCCGGTGAGTGGCAACGATGGTGACAGGGACAAAGACACTAGTTGGTCCTGAGATGACCACCCGAGGAAAGCACCTGCATGTTGCTACTTCAGGCTAACTCTTGTCTATTCTCTCTAGCACTATTTGGCCATGAGGTGGATCAAACCTGAACTTCGGCTATATCCTCCCATGAAAATAGTAAACATCATAACGCCACTCAACTCCAGTAATGCAACTCTTCCATCTTCCAAACATCAGCTCTGAACCTAACAACAGACCATAGGTTGAAAGTCAGAGACCCAAAAATCACCTGAGTGATATATTTCCAGAACTTCCAGCTCTAATTCTCCCATGTTTGCCTAGCTTTTCGCCCCTGCCATTGGGTTTCCTACCAGTTCCTTATTTCTGTCTTTGGGACATAAGCAAGGAGCTATCGATATCCTGGCTAATGTGTTCAGAAACCACTTCCAACAAGAAGAGCAGAGCTGTAATTTTCCACTGAAATAAATAAGTTTTATAACAGAGAGCCACCTTGTAATTTGGGGGGTTGAAGAAAACATGGAAGGCTGAAAACACTAGCCCTTCAGACAAGACTCACAGGGACAGGAAGTCATATGATCTTCACACATCACCTCTAGTCCACATGGTCTCTTTACACTAAGAGGCTCTAAAGTCAGCTGGGCGTGGTGACTCACACCTATAATCCTAGCACTCTGGGAGGCCAAGGTGAGTGTATTGCCTGAGCTCAGGAGTTAGAGACCAGCCTGAGCAAGAGCAAGACCCCCATCTCTACTAAAAACAAACTAACTGGGCGTGGTGCCGTGTGCCTATAGTCCCAGCTACTTGGGAAGCTGAGGCCAAGAGGATCATTTGAGCCCAAGAATTTGAGGGTGCTGTGATTGGTGATGACACCACTGCACCTCAGTCCAGGTGACTGAGGCTGTCTCCAAAGAAAACCCAAAGCATCCATGTACTCATGAGCTAGTATCACACAAACCCCACGGGGTGGATTTCTCACTCCACCACCCCCTGTCTCCTCAGCTGAGACCACCTCTTCCTGCACTGCTGCCTATGCCATGTCAAGATGGTATCCTACATCCTCCTAGCACATATGTCCATGCAATCTCCCCTTGAACTCAAAAAGAAAACTATCATTCTCTTTTTTAGTTCTCCCTGGTCCCAAGGCCAACCTCTAGTTCAATTTGTTCTCTGGCATGCTGGAACTACTCTGCTATTGTAGAAAAGGTATTTAAAGGGGTCTTCAGTGTCTGTCCACCTTCATCATACTTGCGAAAGAACCCAACAGTCTATGGTGGTTAAGCAAGGACACATAGCCCTGTGTCCAGCCAAAGTGACCCCCTCTTTTCTTATGGACTAACCTGGGGGCTTTCCCATCCCAGGAGACAGAGCAAGGGTTGATGGGCTTGAGGCACAGAAAAAAGGCTTGGACCTTCCTCCAAACCCACTCCTAGAAGGAAGGACACTGAGTCAAAACCTTGTATTTGATTCCATCAGCCATTTTAAGAATTTCCTTTAGGCTACAGAGATCTGTAAGAGAGCTCAGAGTTCCAGACCCTTCAGGAGACTCTGGCCTGTAACCAATTTAAACATGGGGCTGACAGGTGAGCAGCAAGTTAACCCCTTGTCAGATAAGGCAGTGGAATAAGGGTTGACACACAGAAGACAGCACTCAGGCTGTGCTGCTCAGGGACAACAAACTCTTAGGCACAGATGATAAGGGTCTATTGCTGCCAGACTTGGAACATGAGAATAGCAACTATTTCTTATTCAGTAAGAAAAAGAAGCCAAATTCCCTCTTTGGGCAGTATTCAAGCTCAAGATATAAGAAGAAAGCTTCCATATACTTTCAACAAAGTGGGATTCCCAAAATCATAACTACAAGACATGCAGCTAAGCAGGCTCTGATGAGTCCAGAAGCATCCACACAAGGTCAGACCACATTATAAGGGTTGCTTTCAGCATCAAACTTGGGACTGGTCAGTTTCACAGTTAATCCCATGGCATCCATGATGTCTCCCAAGCTTTTCTTGACTGGCATATAAACTTTGAGCCAAACTTGACTGAGGGCCTGAAACGATCTGATTAGTAAGGCCAATGACACACCAACAGACCTAAGAGAAAAGCTGGAGCAGTGAGCCAAAGCAGAAAGCCCTCTCCCTAGGGCCACCTAATGAAGGCCAGTAAAACTAAATGAGTTGTGCAGTCCCAGGCCCCAATAGAGAGGCATCCAATGTCTTTCCCAGCTCAGGTTGCACACAACACAATGAATGGAGTAAGAGAAGAAAGTGAGGCAGCAAAGCAGTTTCCATTCTGGTTTTCAAAGAAAGCTCTTCAGGTAGACAGTCTTGAGTAAAAAGCAAAAACCAATGAATGGACAGCTGCAAGGTATGAGGCATCATTTTTCTATTATTTGTGGATTTATAAATGAAGAAGGGTCCACTGAGTCCAACAACAAGGCAGCCTGAGCCATCAAATTCTGGTCTATGATTTTGGCATCACAAGTACATAAACTTTCTCCATGCTTCTTTGCTCCTTGTGGAAGGACTGTGGGGAAAGGCACATCACAGCAGCATTGCCCTGGGGTGGGTGGCTTCCCCGACCCGAGTTATATGTCCCCATGGATGACCATGTGAATGCAGGGTTCCTGCATTCAAGGCTCCCGTGACAGAACAGTCTCTGACCAGCTGCTGGAGACCAGAGAAGACCTGCCAGGTTACGTGCTCAGGCCAGCACTTGCTCCTCCCACATCTCATGGGTGACAGTCACAGAAGTGGTGGCAGCATGAGGGCTCAGTAGAAACGCTTTCGGCTCTGTTCCTGCCATTTGTTGTAGAGTATGATACCAATGACAATGGCAAATACAGAAAACACCAGAGAGAAAAAGACGATGAGAAAAAGGGCCAAGCCACTCAGGGGTGGCAGTGGAGCTGTCACTGAGGAAATAAAAGAGAAGCAAATTAGAAACAGGGAGCCCACCAATCCCCAGTTTCTGGGGAGCCAGAGCTTAGACTTCCCCTCTTCAATTTAAAAACAAAGCAGTCGTCCTACTGCCCATCTATTACATGAAGACAAGGGGAAGGTGGGTGCAAATATTCCATATTCTTCGGATAAAGAACACAGAACGTGACTGCTCTGCATGCTCTGGGTGAAAGCCACCTCAGACCCCCATGCAGCACTGCAACCTCCTTCCCAACCATGCAACCCAGGATCCCGTGTGCTCACTCTCAGGCAACTTCATATTGTCCACTGAGGGTAAGAACACGTCTCGATGCAGCTTCTCCTCTTCTGGGGTTCTTTCCACTGTCAGCTCAAACAACTTCAGGGAAATGATATCATGATTATCTAGGGAAAAAAAGGAATAAGGATTACTCAAGTCACTCCAAAAAAAGGTACATATTTTGGAGTATCTTAGTGCAAGCCCCTGATCCATTGCTAACTAGAACTTGCCTTGAAAAAATAACTGAAACCTCTCCATTTTCTCAACTACAAGTAAGGAGACCACCTGAGCCAGGGAATTCATGAACAGCCAGGACAACACAGCAAGCCCTCCATCTCTAAATACTGCAAAAGGGCACAATTAAATTTTTGGCAGGTGAAGGAAACATTCTATATCTTGATTATGATGATGGCTACTTATGTGTAAATATCTGTCAAACTGGACTGGGCATGATGGCTCACACCTATAATCCCAGTACTTTAGCAGGTTGACATGGGAGGAACGCCTGACCCCAGGTGTTCAAGAGCAGCCTGGTGCAACACAGTGAGACTCTACTTCTATAAAAAACAAATTTTTTTAAATTTTCTTTTTTGTGAGACCATAGAGTGCCATGGTGTCACAGCTCATAGCAACCTCAAACTCTTGGGCTTAAGTGATTCTCTTGCCTCAGCCTCACAAGTAGCTGAGACTACAGATACACGCCACAACACCCTGCTATTTTTTTTGCAGTTGTCATTATTGTTTGGCAGGCCCAGGCTAGGTTGGAACTCGCCAGCCTTGGTGTATGTGGCTTATGCCCTAGCCTCTGAACTACAGGAAGTGAGCCTATAAAAAAAATTAAAAAAAAAAAAAAAATTAGCTGGGGGGCGGCACCTGTGGCTCAAAGGGGTAGAGCGCCAGTCCCATATGCCGGAGGTGGCAGATTCAAACCCAGCCTCAGCAAAAAAATACTGCAAAAAAAACAAAAATTAGCTAGGGGGGCAGCACCTGTGGCTCAAAGGAGTAGGGCACTGGCCTCATATGCTGGAGGTAGCGGGTTCAAACCCAGCTCCGGCCAAAAAAAAAATTAACTGGCTGTAGTGGCATGTGCCTATAGTTCTAGTTTCTTGGGAGGCTGAAGCAACAGGATTGCTTGAGCCCAGGAGTTTGAGATTGCAGTTCGCTATGATTGCATCACTGCACTGCACTCAAGCCTGGAGAGCAGAGCAAGACCCTGTCTCTTACAAAAAAACAAAACAAAAGAACTTTTCAAGCTGTATTCTGCTATATGGAAAGCACGAATCAATAAAGTTGATTTAAGGCTCGGCGCCTGTGGCTCAACGAGCTAAGGCGCCAGCCACGTACACCTGAGCTGGCGGGTTCGAATCCAGCCCCCGGGCCCGCCAAACAACAATGATGGCTGCAACCAAAAAATGGCCGGGCGTTGTGGCGGGCGCCTG
>CAUYON010173607.1:0-11237 GCA_963573935.1 Arctocebus calabarensis | reverse complement strand
TGCTTAAGATATTCAATGATTTGATCCGCCTCTGCACCCTTCTGCTCCAGTCTCTTTAAAACAGCATCATTATTTGCCATTTTTGCCAAGAAACGACAGAAAATCATGAAACAGGCAGGGGTTCGGCGGCCGACCCGGCAGAGCGCGCGCAGGGACAGCTGCATACTTGTTAATTGAGAAGATAAGACGTTTGTTGGATAACATAAGAGTTTTGGAGGGTTAAGGTGCTGATCAAATATTTATCTCAATCTCTGGTTGAGTCCATAGATTTAAAGCTCATTTAAATTGAGTCTACAATATCAGAATGAGGACAAAGGTACAAATGGTATATTGTATGTCTGCTAAGACTTTCCCTAAGACTAACTTGTGGAGATCATAAAAGATGGTGTTACCTTTTATATTTTCTGTACACATAACAATGGTCTGTTTTGGAAAAAATTTTTGTACACATACATACACATATCACATATATATTCTACACATACATGTGTAAAAGGAAATTATACTTCATTTTGAAGAATAAATTCATATTTCCATCTGGTGAAAGCATATTCAGGGATTAAAATCATAAGCCCCTTTTGGGCTTTTTGGACTCACAAATTAATTAATTTATGAAGAGCCTTGTAGAACCCATCCTGTTCTAAAGGATAAATCAGCATTGTTTTCTAAATGTCTATATCTCGTTTTTCCAATGATATTGCCAAAGTAGTTCTTCACAGGCAATGACTGTTTCTAATTGTAACATCTAGCCTAAATAAATGCCTGTTGAATGAACAGTACAAACTAAAAACTTAGATAATGACAAAAGAGCATTAACCAAGAAACCCTACATGAACATTTTTGAATAACATTCATGTAATACACTATTTTTTTTTTTAAAGAAGAGACTATGGATATAAACCTTGGTGGGAGTCTGAATGTAACTAAAACTAAAAGATAATTAATTGTGAGGTTTTTTTTTTTTTTTTTTTTTGAGACAGAGCCTCAAGCTCTACCCTCGGTAGAGTACTGTGGCATCACAGCTCACAGCAACCTCCAACTCCTGGGCTCAAGCGATTCTCCTGCCTCTGCCTCCCAAGTAGCTGGGATTACAGGTGCCTGCCACAAATGCCTGGCTATTTTTTGGTTGCAACCATCATTGTTGTTTGGTGGGCCCAGGCTGGATTTGAACTCACTAGCTAAGGTGTATGTGGCTGGTGCCTTAGCCACTTGAGCCATAGGCACTGAGCCTAATTGTAAGGTTTTTTAAAATGGTTTCACTTTTGCTAAAAATTTAGTTTCTATTTCCTTCATTTCTAATATATTTTGAAAATATATATCTTCCAGTATGCTTTGCATCCTTAAAGCATCATGAAAAACAGGAACACTTTCTCAAGCTAATTTTTAGTAAAACTTTATTGATCTATTACTACTGATATATTTCCCCGAGAATGTATATAACATAGTAGTATCATAGTTCATGTAACAAAAGCTTCCATTTCAATAAGAAAACATGATTATGGATATATATAAGAACATGTCACCTGAATGTATCAAATTATTTAGTGATAATAAAATGCCATTTTGCCACTATGTTTCATATACATAGAAAACAATTAATGATATCCTTTTAGAGCAAAATCTTAAAAGTTTAGCTTTTAAGTAGGTAGTATTATGACAAGTAAAAAAAGAGTTCAGCTTTTTGGGGACTATATTTCAAAGAGCACTCCTGGATACTAGGCAACAATATAAAATTTTGGATTAATGTTAATATTAACATATGTTCCAGAGATATGTATTGCAAACACACATAGAGATACTTGTCCTTAGTCTTGTTCCCTCTCCCTCAACACCTGCTCACCCCTCCTCCATATATAAAAATATACTCATAAGGAAAGACAGAGAGTACATGGAAAATAATAGATACTAAAAACCAGTTGCATAACTTTATAAAAGACATAAAACCCATGAAAACACTTACTTCATCAGCCACCATACACCTGGAAAAAATAAAGACAAAACCAAATTAATTTCTTACTTATCAAAGTCAACCATTTAAAAAGTTCAGATTAAGTAGCTTACCACAAAATAGTTTATAAATGCTAAAGCACTAAGCCAGAGAGAGGTATTTATAAGTGTACATGAGAACATGGGTAAGTAGCTTACCACAAAATAGTTTACAAATGCTAAAGCACTAAGCCAGAGAGAGGTATTTATAAGTGTACATGAGAACATGGGCCAGTGCTGATTTTATACTACTCTCCAGCTTCTAAAGGCATATGGCTATGTGGGAGTAGTAGAGCTTGAGCTTCCCACAGCCTACTCATGAAGACAGAATGACCCTTTAAAAATGTGAACAAAATGGCAAGTGATTATACCAATAACTTCCCTCCTCATCCTTTAATCTTAACAAGATTGGTCTTTCCTAGATATCAGAAGAATGTTGACTCAAAGTGCAAAAAAGTAAGCACACACTAACATAAGTTAATATATAACTAATATGCTATAGTATGTAAGCTGAGTTTTGATTTTTTATTATATTGCTAAGCTTTCTCATCTCTATTCTTTCTAATTAACCTGTGGAAATACATGTTATTGGTTTGAAAATTGAGAATAGGGGCAAAAACTCAGGTCCTAAGCGCAAGAAAAATCAAAGACCAAAGAGAAAGCTAGCAGGCATCGTCAGGATCAGCAGGGTCCCTCTGAAACAGTAAGTATATCATAGAGGAAAACCCATCTCTTAACAGATTTCTAGGCAAAACAAAAAAGGAATGATATACTATAAAAATTGGTAAGGAATAGTCTCTGTTTCTATTTTATTCTTCCTTTATTCAGTGTTCTTGACATACAATTTTTTTTTTTGTAGAGATGGAGTCTCACTCTATCGCCCTTCGTAGAGTGCCCTGGTGTTATACAGATCACAGCAACCTCCAACTCCTGGGTTCAGGTGATTCTCTTGCCTCAGCCTCCCAAGTAGCTGGGACTATAGGCGCACACCACAACACCCGGCTATTTTTTTGTTTTGCAGTTCAGCCGAGACCAGGTTTGGACCTGCTACCTTTGGTATGTGGGGCCCTACTGAATGAGCCATAGGCACCACCCGACATTATACAATTTTATAAGATTTCTTTCTTTTTCCTTTTTGAGATAGTCTTATTCTGTCACCCTAGGTAGAGTAACATGACATCATAGCTCACAGCAACCTTGAACTCTTGGGGTTAAGTGATCCTCTCACCTTAGCTGTTCATTTTTACTAGAGATAGGGTCTCACTCTTGCTCAGGCTGGTCTCAAACCCCGAGCCCAAGGGATCCACCCGCCTGGGCATCCCAGAGTACTGAGATTATAGGCGTGAGCCACTGCACCCACCCAGAAGTATATATTATTTAGTGGGTATACCTGGCACTCCTCTAGGTACTGTGGGTAACTGGCACTGCTCTAGGTACTAAGGATGTAACAGTACATCAAAAAGTCCTTTCCTTATGTAGAAGTCCTGTATTTATTAAAAAAAAAAAAAAAAAAGGGTGGGCGGCGCCTGTGGCTCATAGAGTAGGGTGCCGGCCCCATATACCGAAGGTGGCGGGTTCAGACTCTGTCTCTACAAAAAAGGAAAAAAAGAAAAACAGAAAGAAAAAGGGAAAATACAAAGTTACTAACTGGAAGCAGAAGATAATAACTATGTGATTCAGATGGTGATAAGTACTATTAACTAAACAGAGTAAGGTTGAATGGTAGAATAGGGAATGCAGGGGAGGAAGGAACTATTTTACAGAATGGTTAGGTGGTTGCCTCTCTGAGAAGGCAATTTCAACATAGTGGGAAAATGGCATCTTATTATCACTAAACAATTTGATACATTTAAGTGACATGTTCTTACATATAATCCATAATCGTGTTTTCTTATTGAAATGCAAGCTTTTGTTACATGAACTATGATACTCCCTATTCTCAGGGAAATATATCAATAGTAATAGATCAATAAGTTTTGCTAAAAAAAATAGCAGTTTGAGAAAGTGTTCCTGTTTTTTATGATGCTTTAAGTATGCAAAGTATACTGGAAAATATGTATTTTCAAAATATATTAGAAATGAAGGAAATAGAAACTAAATTTTTAGCAAAAGTGAAACCATTTTTTAAAATCTCCCAATTAATTATGTTTTAGTTTTTAACAGATTTCACATTTAATGAGGAATGTGGAGGAAGGATATCTTCAACCAAATGATCAGTAAATGCAAGCGCCCGGAGGTAAGATGGTTATTAGATAGCTAAGAAAGAGCAAGGGTTAGTGTTAGCAATGGCATGGAGTTTAGATTTTCTTAAAATCCTTTGAGAATAAGCAATGCTTTACCTTTTAAAAACATGACTCTAGCTTATAGAGAATAAACTATAGAAAGCCAGAGCAGAAACAAGAAATGCATTTAGGAGGTCACTGCAGTAGACCAGAAGAGAAGCAATGATGTATGGATGAGTGGGAGAGGTTGAGATAGTGAGAAGTAGTCAATTTAAGAACACTTTTTCTTTTTTTTTTTTTTTTTGAGATAAGAGTCTCACTCTGTTGCCCAGGCTAGAGTGCCATCACCTCAGCCTACCTCACAGCAACCTCAATGCAATCCTCCTGCCTTGCCCTACTTAGTAAGGAGACTATAGACACCCACTGTAATGCCCAGCTAATTCTTCTATATTTAGTAGAGATGGGGTGTCGCTCTTGCTCAGCCTGGTATCAAATTCTTGAGCTCTAGAGATCTTCCTGCCTCTGCCTCCCAGAGTGCTAAGATTACAGGCATGAGTCACCTTGCCTGGCCAGGGAATACTTTTAAAGTAGAGCCAGTAGTATTTGTTGGTCAATTTGGATGTAGATAAAAAAGGTACATAAAAAAAAGTCAAGAATGACTCTAAAGGTATTGCTTTCAACAGCTAAATGTGAAAAATGGTGGCGATGGGCCAGATGCAGAGGCTGAAGCAGGAGGATCACTTGAGCTCAGGAGTTCGAGACCAGCCTTAACAAGAGGCAGACTCCCCCCAACACACACACACACACACACACACACACCGTCCCTACTAAAAATAGAAAACAAAAAAATAGAAGTTGTGGTGGGCACCGATAATCCCAGTACTTGGCAGGCTGAGTTAGGAGGATCACCTGAACTAAGGCGTTTGATGTTGCTGCTGACACCATGGCACCCTAGTCTGGGCAATGGAGTGAGATTCTGTCTCAGGAAAAAAAAAAAATAATGGTGACACCATTTACTGAGACAGGAAAGACTGAGAGAGGAAGACCTATGGATGACAATCAACTCCTGTGATATCTATTAGATATTAAAGTTAGACTGCTGATAAGGCCACTAAACATGTGAGTTAGTAGAATATTAAGGAATGAGATGTAATGAATTTTGAGAGTCATTACAATGCAAATGGCATTAGAATGAGCAGAGATACAATGTAGTTTGTCTAAAACATTACCATCTGGCAATGGCTTATTCTTCTCTATGTCCAACTCCAAGTTGCTTAACTTCCTAAAATGAACAGCTTTTGTAAATTAGGCTTCCTTTAGGTATCTCTAGTGAGACGGTCCCTAAAATTTAGGTACTATAGTCAGGCGCGATGGCTCACACTTGTTATCCTAGCACTCTGGGTGGCCAAGGCATGTGGATTGTAAGCTCACAAGTTTAAGACCAGCCTGAGCAAAAAGTGAGACCCTGTCTCTGCGAAAATAGAAAACTAAGGCAAGAGGATCACTTAAGCCCAAGAGTTGGAAGTTGCTGTGAGCTATGACACCATAGCACTCTACCCAGGACAACCGCTTTAGACTCTGTCTCAAATAAATAACTAAATAAAAATAAAATAAAATAAAATTTAGGTACTAAGCCGATTCCAACCTCTGGGATTCTTATTGTTAAGGATAGTTCAGTAACCAGGCCTTATTCCTAATGAGCCATCAGAGAAAAATAACTGACCATGTAAGAGGCCCCAACATTTGAAAAGGGAGAATGAGTGAATAATCAGAGCACATATCTGATTAAAGAGGGCTAGAAAAGAAATTCTGCGTACTTGCACAATAATTGCAAGGGTACTTAAGTAAATTGATTCCAGAAGCATACAGAATTCCTAAAGCTTAAAACTGTAATTTTCTTTTTCTTTTTCTTTTTTCTTTTTTTTTTTTGAGACAGAGCCTCAAGCTGTCACCCTGGATAGAGTGCCATGGCATCACAGCTCACAGCAACCTCCAATTCCTGGGTTCAAGCGAGTCTCCTGCCTCTGCCTCCCAAGTAGCTGGGACCACAGGCGCCCGCCACAACGCCCGGCCATTTTTTGGTTGCAGCCGTCATTGTTGTTTGGCAGGCCGGGCTGGATTTGAACCCGCCAGCTCAGGTGTACATGGCTGGCGCCTTAGCCCGTGAAGCCACAGGCGCCAAGCCTAAAACTGTAATTTTCAAACCAAAAAGAGTAGATGGATTTTTTAAAAAAGATGATTATTGATGGATGAAGATATAGTACAATGATTATTCAAAGCACAGAACAGAAAGCTAAATAAATGGAACTAGTGAAGGTAAAGAAAAAAAAAAAAACTCTGAAAGATAGGCCCTCAAGTCCTAATATCTAGAAAATAGGTGTTCCTGGGGAGAAATGGCACCATATGGATGAAAGGTAACAATTAAGTAAATAACAAAGGAAAGTTTCTCTCGGTTGCAGAATTACCTCTGGAGGATGACTGAAATGGAAACCAAATTTCAGGATGGATTGAAGAGAAAAGACAAACATCTGCTCATATATTTTATAAAATACATTCATCTTAAGGATAAAGAAAAAATTTTGTAAGTGTCCAGCCAGAAAGAACAACTATCCATAAAGGGAAAAAAATAGAACTAGCATTGGACTAATATCAGCACTAGAAACAAAAACACAATGGGAGAAGATCTAAACTGCTTAAAAGTAAAGCAGAATCTCCACCCGCTGAGACATCCCTTATATGTAAGGGATGACATGACGTTTGAGGTAACCAAGATCTCCTTCAGTATTAAACTATTCAAGCAAACCATCTGAGGAAAAATGCCTGAGAAAATAACCAAACAACAAACATATCCTAACATAGTTTCAAGATAGGAGAAGATGAAAGGACACCTGGTAGCAAAGAAGCTTGAGAATTTAAGGGATGATGTGTATTCTAACTAAGGACGCTACAAACAGAAGGGACACAACCAGAAAATCTGAATGTGCAAAAGTGAAGGAAAGTAGGGAGGAGGGAATCTGAAAGTATCCTAAAGCAAAATACTAAATAGATGATTTTAATCAGGAGAGTAGATGAAATCTAAGGAAGGACAGTATCGGTATAGAGAGAAGGAAGGAGGCAAAGGGAAGGAGTGTTCAGTGGGTATAGACTTACAGTTTTGTAAGATGAGAAACTTGTAGAAAGCTGGTGCACACAGTTAAAACTACTATACTATACAGGTGAAATGGTTAAGATGCACCAATAAGGCGCACACAGTTAAAACTACTATACTATACGGTTGAAATGGTTAAGATGGTAAATTTTACACTACCACAATGGAAAAAGAAATTTATAGAGAAGAGAGAGGCAAGAGAGCCATCAATTGAGCCCTGGAGCAGTCCGCAAATGAGAGGTCACCAAGAAGGAAACGATCCAGCAAGAGATAAAGAGAAGGAATGTCTGGTTATGAAGACAGAGACCAGAAAAACACAGTACCCCAGAAACCAAGTAAAAGAAACTTTCAAGAATGAGGGAATAAACAACTGTAGCAAATGCTGTGGAAAAGTATAATAAAATGAAGTCTGAGAAATGACCATTTGATTTGGAGAGAGATCATTTGTGGCTTTGACAAGAGTATCTTGAACAGAATGGTAGAAGGTAAAGTCTCATTTGAGTGAGAGAGACAGGAGGAAAGAAAGGAGAGATGGAGTATAGATTACTCTCTCAGAAAGTCATCCTATAGGAGGAGCAAAGAAACATGGTAGTAGCTGGTAGGAAAATTAGGGTCAAGAGAAGATTTTTTTTAAAAGACAGAATAGTATAAACAACCCAAATAATTATCTTATTGACTCTAAGTGTGGCATCTGGTAGTCAGAAAATAAGGTGAATAAGGAACTTCAGAATCAATTTAAGACAATGAATAAAAATGAGAAAAAAGCTATGCACAAAGATGATAATAGAAGTAAAAATGAATGTGGTTATCAAGAGTATACTGTAGGCTTGGCGCCTGTGGCTCAGCAGGCGAAGGCGCCAGTCACATACACCTGAACTGGAGGGCTCGAATCCAGCCTGGGCCCGCCAAACAGCAATGACGGCTGCAACCAAAAAAAGGCCGGGTGTTGTTGCGGGCACCTATAGTCCCAGCTACTTGGGAGGCAGAGGCAGGAGACTCGCTTGAGCCCAGGAATTGGAGGGTGCTTTGAGCTGTGATGCCACAGCGCTCTATCCAGGGTGACAGCTTGAGGCTCTGTCTCAAAAAAAAAAAGTAAATTGTAGACAGAGTGGGAACATTTTTCAAGGCCAGAACCTCTGGAAACATTCACAATTAGAAAACAAAGGAGATAAAAGTATTCAAAGAGGAGAATAAGGATCTGAGTTTAAGAAGCCTAGAGAAAGGCATTCACCATAGAGTTAAATGGGTTAACAGTGTCAAATGCTACAAAGAGGGCTAAAAGGCCACCATCCTAAGTAATTAGTAGGTCATTTGTAAGCATCATGGACAACTGGTTAAAGAGACTGTGCAGTGAAAAAATGAAAGCAATGGATATAGAGTAGTCAGAAAGGAATTTTGGTAGCAAAGAAAGGATTAAAAATAAGGCAGTAGCTATAGAATTTGTTGGAAACCTGAAAAGTGAGGAAGGAGTCAACAGAGAGAAAGATAGATGACTGATGGGGCAGTGCCTGTGGCTCAGTGGGTAGGGTGCTGGTCCCATATACTTAGGGTGGCAGGTTCGAACCCAGCTCTGGCCAAACTGCTACAAAAAATTGCCAGGTGTTGTGGAGGGCACCTATGGTCCCAGATACTCGGGAGGCTGAGGCAAGAGAATCGCCTAAGCCCAGGAGTTGGAGGTTGCTGTGAGCTGTGACGCCACAGCACTCTACCGAGGGTGATAAAGTGAAAGACAAAGTCTAAAAACAAAGAAAGATGACTGATGGAGACTTTTCCTTTTAAATTTAAAAAGGGAAAATATGGTTAATACAATTTCTCATGTTATAAACATTTTATACCATGTTGGATTAAAACTAAAGTCTACTTTGTAAAGGGAGACCTGTCCATAATCACAGTTATCCATAAAAATAAAAATAGCTTTTCCCCTACTGGAAATGGCAAATAGGATTTGAGTTATATGGACTTTAACCTATTGCTAGGTTTAACGAAAGAAAACTTTCTTCATTAAAGACTATCCATTATATTTGCCAAATCTGGTGTGATGCCAAAAGATGTACAATTTTATCTGAATTTTACAAGCAGCTCAGTTCTCCACAGTTACAAAAAATAAATAATATTCTTTGTTCCAAATTCATTGTTAATTGCTTGAATTGTAATTTATCCAGCTTGGCTGCAGACATCAAAAAGCAACTCTCCATTTCACTGAATTGTTTCCAAAACCTTGAGGCTCCTTAACATTAATCATCCACTTATAATTCAATACATACATACTCCAGTGTTTATAGCAGCCATATCTTGGGATGCACATGCTCAGTGTCTGGTATTTTTAATCCAAATTCTATATACAGACAGAAAATAGAAAACTAAACAGTATTATACTTTCCTGAGAGTCATTTTACATGCCAGCTAAATTTCTATTCAAAGACCCAGAGAATTGAACAATTTGTATCTAACCTGAAGCCTTTCCATAATTTCTTTACACAAAACCCACCTTTTCTATAATTAACATCTATCTCTTTTGAATAAATCATATCTGTAAAAAGAAAACAGAACTCTGCAAAAGAATATTTTGATTACACTGAGAATTTAATGAGGTGCATTGATATGAGACAAGAGCTATTATTTTGTTTGGAATCTTAAGTACAGGACATAGTGTACAAAAATAGGATAATCTTAATTAATCACCATGCATGCTATTACCTCAAGGAGAATAGTGGCCTTTGGGACACTCACATGTAATCTGTTCATAAGTAGGAATGAGTCACAACCTATTGTTTATTATAGCATATTCAACCAACACTAACTTAATGTTAATTTCATAAATGCTACTCACTGCCCCTACAGACCAATCTCCAGAGATCCTGTAGGGTTCCCTGGACTAAGTCACAATATCCTTTCCAGCCACAATATTCTTTCCCCATAACTATAAAAGCTAAACATGGTAAAATTACCTTTATTTTTAAGTTTCTATTAATTTTTGAATTGGTGATATTTTATGAATTATTGACAATATTTTATTAATTTTTATGAATTATTGGTGATATTTTATTAATTTTTGAATTGGTGATATTATTCACATGTACACAATTCAAGAACTACAAAATTATAAAGTCTCTCTGCAAAAGGAAAAAACTATGTTTGAAAACAAGAAAAAAGTAATGCTTCTTTTCATTGCTTTGGTAAATTTTTCTTTTTCTTATCTCTTCTTTTTTTTTTTAACAGACTTAATTCACTTTATTATTCTTGTATAAAAACCCTATGTTGTAGCCACAGCTGGAGCCTGGGTCCTCTGCACAGATACTCTGGTGTGGGTCTTCACAAGATGGTCAGTGAATTCTTGGTAAGGAGACTTGGTGAACACTGTCTCTTTCCAGAGATCAGGAGTGAGATAGCTATAGGTTTTGGAAATGGCATCGAAAGTGGCCTTGGCAAAGTTGCCCAGGGTGGCAGTGCCACCCCTGGCTGAAGTGTAGCAGTCATCGATCCCAGCCATCATTAGCAGCTTCTTAGGCACAGGCGCTGAGACAATACCAGTTCCTCTAGGAGCAAGGATGAGATGTACCAGCACAGAGCCACAGCGGCCTGTCACCTTGCAAGGAACAGTGTGAGGCTTACCGATCTTATTCCCTCAGTACCCTCTCCGCACTGGGACAACAGAGAGTTTGGCCAGGATGATGGCCCCTCGGATGGCAGTGGCTACTTCCTTGGAACACTTAACACCCATACCGACATGGCCATTGTAGTCCCCAGTGGCAACAAACGCCTTGAACCCGGTCCGCTGACCAGCGCGGGTCTGTTTTTGCACTGGCATAATCTTCAAAACCTCATCCTTGAGAGGCGCCCCTAAGAAAAAAAGTCAATGATCTCAGATTCCTTAATGGGCA
>CAUYON010173605.1:0-16937 GCA_963573935.1 Arctocebus calabarensis | reverse complement strand
CCCCCCCCCCCCCCCCCCCCCCCCCCCCCCCCCCCCCCCCCCCCCCCCCCCCCCCCCCCCCCCCCCCCCCCCCCCCCCCCCCCCCCCCCCCCCCCCCCCCCCCCCCCCCCGCAAGAGCATTAAGCTTGCAGTTTTGTTGTTATCTCCAGCCAAAACTACCAGTTTTGCTTTAGGGCAGTGGTTCTCAACCTTCCTAATGCTGCCACCCTTTAATACAGTTCCTGACCCACAGGTTGAGAACCGCTGCTTTAGAGTAAACTTAACAGCATCCCAGGACAAGGTCAAAGGTCAGTGCCTCTGGGGGTCACATTGGGAGCTCTGTGGGACTGGCAGGCCTGAGAGGGGGGCAGGTTCCTCAGAGTCTCTTCTTAAAGCCATCAGGGGAGCCAGGTATGGTGGCTCACACCTGAATCCTAACACTCTAGGAGGCCGAGGCAGGTGGATCATTTGAGACCAAGAGTTATAGACCAGCCTGAGCAAGAGTGACACGCCCTCTATTTCTAAAAATAGAAACACTTGGTTCGGCACCCATAGCTCAGTGGTTGGGGCACTGGCCACATACACTGGGGCTGGCGGGTTTGAACCTGGCCCGGGCCAGCTAAGCAACAATGACAACTATAACCACAAAATAGCTGGGTGTTGTGGCGGGCACCTGTAGTCCCAGCTACTTGGAAGGCTGAGGCAGGAGGATGGCTTAAACTCAGCAAGTTTGAGGGTGCTGTGAGCTTTGATAGCACCACAGCACTCTACTGAGCGTGAGAGAGTGAGACTCTGTCTCAAAAAAAAAAAAAAGCTGTCGGGAGAACATGAGGGCCCTTGCTATTCCAGAGCCCGAGTCCTGATTTATTTACTTATTTTTATTTATTTTATTGTGACAGAGTCTTACTATGTCGCCCTCAGTAGAGCGCTGTGGCATCACAGCTCACAGCAACCTCAAGCTCTTGGGCTCAAGCAATTCTCTTTGAATGAAGTTCCCCCCAGTTCTTCTT
This sequence comes from Arctocebus calabarensis, assembly GCA_963573935.1. Lineage (NCBI taxonomy): Eukaryota > Metazoa > Chordata > Mammalia > Primates > Lorisidae > Arctocebus > Arctocebus calabarensis. The sequence goes on along the minus strand of CAUYON010173605.1, from coordinate 15,948 downwards.
CAAGACCAAAACCTCCCTCAGAGGGGTTAATAAGAATAACCTTCTGGGTTCTGGACAGAAATAGAATTGGAATTCAGCATTAATCCGTGAACTCTGTCCCACTTCCCTGTAACTGAAGGTCACGAGCTCCAGACGCTGACACTTTGCATCCCGTCGACCCTAGAGATGGGATCTCTGATGCTGGACTCAGAGGCTTTTGTTTAAGAGTCGCTCGAGGTGTTCCTCAGACCCTGAATTCCAGTGGGAAGGATAAGCCAGGCACTCTGAAGGCCCCACGGAGAACCCGGCTCAGGGGGAGAAAGCGGTTTCTGCCTCTCCTGGTCCCACGACTTAGCCCCACACTCTCCAACTAATGAATGATCGATCCCCCCAACTAATGATTGAGCCCCCACACCTCGGCCCATTGCTCTCCAAATCTCTTAAGTCTGTTACCCCAAACTCCTCAGGGAGGAGGCTGTGAGGTTTCCTGATAGCGTCTCCCTGTGCTGACGTGGGTCAGGCGAGGAGGCTGTTCCGGTTACAAAACCTTTCAGCTCTTCCACTGCATGGCTGAAGTTTACCTTCCTGCAGCGAAGCCCTCCTACAGTTAGTTTCCTAGGAACCTTCATACAAGGAAGGTTCGTCCATTATTTCCTAGGAACCTTCATACAAGGAACTTTCATCCATTATTTCTTAAGTTTCTGCTATGGCTCTTGACTTTCACTTCCGAACTCTGATTTTTCCTTCCAGGGCAAAGGTACTTGCAATTTGGAGCTATTAACAACATCTGCTTATATTGGGTACGTGGTTCCTCTTGCGGAGGGGAAAAGGGCTTCCTTCCACCCATATGTAATTTTTTTTTTTTTTTTTGTGATAGAGTCTCACGTTGTCACCCTGGGTTGAGTGCTGTACTGTCACAGCTCACAGCAACCTCGGACTCTTGGGCTCAAGTAATCCTCTTGCCTCAGACCCCACCCCCTCCCTGAGCAGCTGGGGCTACAGGAACCTGTCAGAGCACCAGGCTGGTTTTTCTATTTTGGGTAGAGACAGGGTCTCACTCTTGCTCAAGCTGGTCTCAAACTCCTGCGCTCAGAAGATCCACCCACCTCTGCCCAACAGGGTGCTGGGATTGCAGGTGTGAGCTGTGCTGCCCAGCCCCTTCCACCCTTCTAGGTTCTTTGCTTGGGCTAACAGTTAAATTGCCATAAGACAGATGCCAATTAGGAGAAAAAACATTTCAATTACGGGCACAAGCATGGCAGTCCCATAAAATGTGAAGGCCTGTATGACTGAAGCAGAGAAAGGAAGGGGGCCTGGGGCTCCTGGGGGTGGCGGAGACCAGAGAAAGGAGGATGAGGGGAGGAAACTTAGGGGAATAAAGGTTGTCTTGTTATCAAAAGTTGAAGATTTTCTCCACGCACATACATTTCTTGTACAGAAGGGCACTTGTCAGCTGCTGCTGTGTCTAGTTTCTCAGCATAAGCAGCTGAAAATATGCCACTGTGCGATCTGGGGTGGCACAGCCATATTTGGGGGTGGTGTGTCTTGGGTCCCAACACTCCCTTCTCCTTTGAGGGTTTCTCCACCACCTCTGGGCCACCATCTGGGAATCCTCGCGGAATGAAGGCAGGGTCTTTGGCAAACATTCAGGCAAAAGTTGGATCTTCCTTTATCACTTAAAACTCATTCTGGGTCTGCCTTCAAGGTGTCACCCTTGTAAGCATTAAGCTCACTCAATCGTATAGTCCTTTCTTTCCACTGCTGTAACGGGAGTTTGGGGTTTGGGGGGACCCAGAAGACGGAACAGGTGTTAACAGGTACAACCCCGGTTGAGGTGCTCTGCTCACTGACCTACCTGAATTCCCATCGTAACCCGGGAGGGTCGGCAGAATGTGCAAGAGCTGTCTATGTCAAGGACTTAAAGCTTAACCATAAAACAATTAGCAAGGAAAGCAGAATTTCAAAACTCTTATCTTAGAACAATCTGTATCTATATATATCTAAGAATTACTGGAATAGTATGATTCAGCCTCTGAACTTTGTCTATCCTTTTTATGTGTTCAAAGTAATACAGTTCTTCACAGGTAACCTGCTTGGGGGACACCAGTGCTGACTCAGAGTGTCATCACCGCCACCTCCAAATACGTCTTTCCATCCTGCTCCCTAAACCCACACCTGAAACTCATCACTGTTCATTACTGTCACCCGTCTCAACACGGTGATCACACCTGATGAAAAGCTGTGTTAGCTGGTGAGGCTGGACAAAGAGGGTTCTGCATAGCTGCCTATGGTTAATGAAGAGCTATAATTTTTGGTAACCTTGTTTCTATCTGCCCAGCACTCAGACTTGGGGGAACTGCCTCTGCCTGAGATTCTGGTGGGGGCCACCAACCAACCAAAGCGCTCCACTTCTCCAGCCCTCGGGGAGGGCTCAGGACCCCAGCTTGAGCGATGGGCGAGAGGCCACGCTTTCCCAGGATTTCATATCATGAGTGGAGAAGTGCAGGGGAGGTTGGCAGTGTCCCTCAGGGACATTCTGGTGTCTGTCCTTCTCAAAACACCGTGGGTAAAGGGGGCTCGCCATGGGAAGCCACTCGGGAGGCAGGAAGATCGCTTGAGCCTAAGAGTTCAAGTCCAGCCTGGGCAATACTAGCTAGATTCCATCTCTAAAAAACTAAATAAATAAACATGGTGGGAGCCACTCAGCGTACATTTCCAAAACATCTCCTTCTTTCCCTTAATCCTGGGCTGTGCATTTTCTGTAGCTTACAGCCCTACTGTGTTCCATATACTACACCTGGACCCTGCATTTTCAAAGACTTACTCTTTTATTTTTGAGACAGAATCTCACTGTCACCCTGGATAGAGTGCTGTGGCATCACAGCTCATCAACCTCAAACTCTTGGGCTTAAGCGATTCTCTTGCCTCAGCCTCCCAGAGTGCTGGGATTACAACCGTGAGCACCACACCTGGCCTCAAAAGACTTATTCTTCAATAAAATGCTCAGGAAGCCCCGAACAGGCACAGCACAGATGGTCCTAATGACCTTGAGGTGGCCAGTGCTGTCGCCTCAGCGGCCACTTGTGCTCCTAAATCTCTAACCTCTCCCTCTTTTCCAGAGTGGTGTCTTGTGCATTGTAAAACAAGGGAAAGGGGACAGGGCACCCAGTGTCGAGGTGGGCAGCCAGCCCCAGCTGCCACTGCGGGGGGTCCTGGCCAGTTCCAGGACGCTGCTTCACGGTAAGCCCCACTGGTCAGCAAGCCTGGGTCCTTACCAACCACCTTCGTGCCGTTGTGTGGAGGGCAGACCAGCAGACTATGCAAGCTGTCTTCCCTGTCCTTCCCACACTCCCTGCTCCACCATCAACAATGAGTCCAGGGGGCGGCACCCGTGGCTCATCGAGTAGGGCGCTGGCCCCATATACTGAAGGTGGCAGGTTCAAACCCGCCTCGGCCGAACTGCAAAAACAAAAATAGCCAGGCGTTGTGGCGGTCGCCTGTAGTCTCAGCTACTCTGAAGGCTGAGGCAGGAGAATCGCCTAAGCCCAGGAGTTGGAGGTTGCTGTGAGCAGTAACGTGACAGCACTCTACAGAGGGCAATAAAGTGAGACTCTGTCTCTACAAAAAAAGAAAAAAAACAATGAGTCCAGGGGCCATGGAGAGGCCAGACCAGCCATGACGTCCCCCCTGTCCTCCTGATTGGCAGTGACCCTTTAGCCGCTGACACTAGCCCAGCAGGGACAAAGCGGGGAGGTGCTGTTGCTGTTGGGGGTGCATGACACTTCCCCTTCTCGTGGGGATGCCGAGGGGCTCAGCTCAGCTCCTCCCCAGAGCTTGGTGTCCTGGAATGATCTGCGTTGGACTTGGGGTCTCCCTGCAGGAAGGGTCGCCCACCACCGCGGGCCCAGGGAGGGCTCTGCTGACCGTGCCTTCCACTCCTGCAGATGGTGTGTGTGTGTGGGGGGGGGGTCCAGGCCCAAGACCAGCTGAGCACAAGAAGCCAAACCTACTTCTTTCCCCTCAAAACACTGATGACACGGGGCGTTGGTGAGGATGAGGAGTCCCCGGAACGCTTGCTCTTGCTGGTGGGAACGTAATATGGTTTAAACACTTAGGAAGTCTGGCAAATTCTCTCTTAACCACGTTAGCCGTGTGCTGGTGCACCCTCAGCATCACCGAGGGCAGTAAGGGTGGCTCCCCCCCTCCCCCGCCAGCTCCGGCTCCATTCCCAGGGCTGCTTTTATTATATTAATAGCACCAAAGCCTGCGGGCACAGCTGTGTGACTTGCAACTTGGCTGGGAACTTTCCAATGCCATGTACAACCTTACTAGGACCAAGAAAGAGCAGAACAGTTCCCTGCTGAAACCTGGATGAAAGGGACAGGAGTCGCCCCCCGCAGCCCAGGCTCTGCTGGGTCCAGCTTCTCAGGACCATTCACTGGGATTTCCCATCCAACCTCTAGCAGAAAAACCTGCTCCCGGGTGCTTCCCTCTGCTCTCGAGAGCCCTCCCCACCCCTCTCCAGCTGACACCCTGTCCTCCCTCCAGGCCAGGGCACCCCACCCCCCAGGAAGGACCCTAATGGTCTCTCATTCTTTCTTGGAACCTCACAGAGCTCTCTGCCCTCAGCCACCTCGTCTTCCCTGCCTCCCTCCTCTGTGTCCCGGACTCTCAGCTCATCTGCCCCATCCCTGCAGACCGAGGGCTGCAGGACCCCCCGCCCTGCTCTGGTCGCCCAACTTGCGAAACGCATCTGTACAGCAGCACAAGGAGGTTCACTTCTCAAGGGAATAAAACGCGCTCATAGAGGCAGGATAAGATGGGGATGTCAGAAGTGGCTGCCGAGGTAGTAGTGGCCACAGCAACGTGCCCAGTGACAAGCCACCCGCCCCGGGCGTGAGACTCGCTGGGCTGCGGCGCCTTCCACCTGCCTGCAGGTGCACAGAGCTTGTGCACGTTCCCTTGAGATGACCTGGGAGTTACTTCCCAGTGAGATGACAGTGTCCACTCCTGTTGAGTCTTCCTACCTCTTGTAGAATAAAATTAAATCAGAAACTAAATGTTGAACAAGTTTAATAAAATTTAAAAGAACTCGAAGCCTTTAGGGTGACAAAGAGAGAAAAATGTAAAAGAACTAGGCGTTGCAATCCCAACTTTCCACCTTGGAAGCAGAGCTCACACGTGTAAAGCTCCACCCGTGACGAGGACCCGTGGTGGCCGACATCACACCAGAGATGATGAGGGGCTCAGCCGTGAGGGGCCCCGTAACAGGCTGTGTCCCAGGACCCCAGCCCTCCTCCCCAGTCAAGGTCCTCTGTATGCTGAGGTCCCTGAGTTCCCGCAGCACACCCAGGACGAGGGGCTGTAGGGACCTGGCACTCAGGCTGGGTCCCAGGAATGGTCCCGAGGAGCTGGGACCGTTTACCTGAGGAGAAGGCACAGAGGACCCCAAACCGTGGTCCCTGGAATCTCTCTCGGTGGTGGCAATAAGGCAGGGATCCCACCTCCGGCTCAAAGCCAGAGCTCTTGTCACAGAGCGGGGGAGATACATGGCCCCAGAATAAATTACCTTCCCAAGAGGTGAGGGGAGAACAGGCTTGGTACAACTTACTGGGGCACGAGTGCCAGAACCTTGGTTTTTACAAAACAAGAAAATGCCACCTAGAGCTAGAGCGGCTTCCATCACCTGGTGCCACCAGCAACACTTCCCCTAAGACCTGCACGGTGCTCGTCCCGCCCACCCCACCCCTCCTGCTCTCCCAGCCTGCGAGCCGAGCGAGCCTCGGGGCAGTGCAGCTAGAGAGCACGCGCTGGCTCACAAGTATCTCAGCAAGGAAATGTCAACAACGGATTAAACTCAGACACAGCTTATTTCCTCCTTGCTTTCCAACACTCTGCAGGCTCCTGCATCTCCCCCGGCCACTGCGGGCTTTCCTGGGGCGGGGGGCTGCCCTTCCCCAGCCTAGGTAAGGTGGACTTCTCAGGGGGGTGGGGCCTCTCCAGAGGCTCCCGCCCACGGGGCTTTGTGTCACAGCAGCTGGAACTGTAGCCAACCAGCAGGTCTTCCTGAGAGAGTCCCTCGGGGCAGGGGGCCTCCAACACCTCGGTGGTGCCCCACACACCTGTCCTTGCAAGTGTGGCCCGGAGCAGTTCTCGGATCCTTTGGTTTTCCTTGGAGGTGGACTCCCAAACCACTTCAAGTTCACCTTCCATTTCTCTGAAACAAAGAAATTAAGCAAAGGAAAAGTTTAAAATAGCGCAATTTAATGGCTGGATGTAGTGGCTCAGGCCTGTAATCCCAGCCGTCTGGAGGCCAAGGCAGGTAGATTACTTGAGCTCTGGAGTTCCAGACCAGTCTGAGCAAGAGAGAGACCCTGTCTCTACCAAAAATAGAAAAACTAACCAGGTGTTGTGTGGGCACCTGAAGTCCCAGCTACTTGGGAAACTGAGGTAAGAGGATCCCTTGAGCCCAAGAGTTTGAAGTTGCTGTGAGATGTGATGCCATAGCACTCTAACCAGGGTGATAGAGTGAGGCTTTGTCTCAAAAAAAAAAACCAAAACAAAACAGCACAAATGAAAAAAAATTTTCACTTCCTCCCACTGTAGAGTGCCGTGGCGTTACACAGTGCACTGCAACCAACCTCCAATTCCTGGGATTAGGCGATTCCCTTGCCTCAGCCTCCCGAGTAGCTGGGACTACAGGCACCCGCCACAACGCCTGGCTATTTTTTTGTGGCAGTTTGGCTGAAGCTGGGTTTGAACCCGCCATCCTCGGTATTTGGGGCTAGTGCCCTGCCACTGAGCCACAGGTGCTGCCCATGAAAAAATATTTATAAAGCTCTCCTGAATGCTAACGTAGCAAGAACTCAAAGGACAGAATGCTAACATCAGAGAACAGAGCCCATTGTGCTTGTGTTCTGAAGCAAAGATGTACAGTGGCATGAAACATCCGGGAGTCCTGCAGATAGAAAAAAACATAAAGGCACAGGCAGGCCAGTCAGATGCCACAGCACAATGGCCTGGCTGCAGGCACCAACACGGTGTGGCCCTACAGGGCCTCTTCCGTGTCCCCTCAGAAGGACAAACAAAACGTCAGTATTGCTTTGAGGACAAAAGCTAATGCTAAAACGCAGATTTTTATAGAATGAAGAGTAGGTATTGGGTCCACACAAACTGAGAGTGACAGAAATCTCACTGTGAGCTGTGTGTCCCAGAACTAGGCAGGTAAGTGGAGGTATGTGAAGGACCCTCAAAGAAAGGATGAGAGGGTGAAAACTCTGCAGATCTCCAAAAGAACCTGCTCTCTGAAAGGCTGAGTCTCCAGGGGGACTGCAGCCACTGGCCTGTTCTCAAATGGATCTAGAGTTTGAATCTACACTATTCCCTATGATGGGCATCCCAGGCCGACTAGAGGGAATCAAGAGCTAGAAGAAGCTGGGCGTGATGGCACATGCCTGGTCCCAGCGACTCCGGAGCCTGACATGGGAGGACAGCTTCAGCCTGGGAATTTGAGCCTGCAGTGTCCCGTGAATAGCCACTTCACTCCAGCCTGAATAAGACAGTGAGAACCCTGTCTCTTTAAAAAAAAAAAAAAAAAAAGAGTAGAAAGACATTTTTGAGAAAAATTAGGGGAAGAATTCAAAGAATGGGTTAAACAGTACAATGGACACGCTGAAGAAAGAATTAAGTAACTGGAATATTGGGCAGAAGAAATCATCTAGAATGCAGCGCAGGGCTCGGTACTTGTAGCTCAAGAGGCTAAGGCGCCAGCCACATATACTAGAGCTGGCAGGTTCGAATCCAGCCCGGGCCTGCCAAACAATGACAACTACAACCAAAAAATAGCTGGGCATTGTGGCGGGCACCTGCAGTCCCAGCTGCTTGGGAGGCTGAGTCAAGAGAATCCCTTAAGTCCAGGAGTTTGAGGTTGCTGTGAGCTGTGCTGCCACAGCACTCTACTCAGGGCTACAGCCTGAGGCTCTGTCACACACACACACACACACACACACACACACACACACACAAAAGAATGCAGTCCAGAAAAACATTAATTACCCCACCGGTAGGATGGAAGGTAAAAAAAGAAAAGAAAGAAAAATATAAGATATTAAAACACTCCTATTAGGCCAAGTGTGGTGGCTCACACTTGTAATCTTAGCACTCTGGGAGGCCAAGACAGGTGGATTGCTTGACCAGGACTTGGAGCCCAGCCTCAGCAAGAGTGACACCCCTTCTCTACCCAAAATAGAAAAATTAGCTGGGCATTGTGGCGGGCACCTATAGTCCCAACTGCTCAGGACCCCCTCCCCAAAAAAACTTTAATGTAATAATGGCATCACGGATATACATTTTTAAAAGTCCTTTTGTATTTTTTAAAAAAGAATTACTATATCCTATTTTAAAAATTAGTAATAAAAGTCATTTGGCTCTGGGTTGGCAATGTTCCCTGGTACCAAAGAGAAGCAAATCCAAGTCATTTCTAGGTAAAAACATCCTCAGTTCAGGCCCTCAGGATCCCACTGATTAAATGCAACCAAGTATGTGCTAACAGCAAAACATTACTTTGTAGAGACGCAAGGAGCTGCACAGGACAAAAGCCAGCAGAACTAGATTTAAGTGCCCCCCAATCCCAGATATTTGAATTATTGTACAACTGAATAAAATGTTAAAAGAAAAGCAGCATTAAAATAATCAAAGACCAGCCAGACAGGGAGCGCGGCCATTTGGAATTCTTCTATGCCATAAGCTCCCGGCTGGTGAATAAAGCCCTTCCTCTTATAAAAAAAAAATAAAAAATCAAAGACCCAATAAATTATTTCCTTAAATGACTAGGTAGATTTTCAAAAGAACCAAATGGAACTTCTGAAAATGAAAGATACAGTTGTTGAAATAAAACACTCAGCTGTGTGCAGTGGCTCACGCCTGTAATCCCAGTACTGTGGGAGGAGGAGGTTCAAAACAAGTCTAGGCAACATATCAAGACTCTTCTATACAAAAAATTAAAAATTAGCTGGGCACGTGGTGTACGTCAGCAGTCCTCGCTACGGGGGACGCTGAGCTGGGAGGACTGCCTGAGCCCAGAAGGCTGCAGTGAGCTACGAGCAGGCCACTGCCTTCGAGCCTCTGTGACGGAGTGAGACCCTGTCTCAAAAGAAAAATGAAAAAGAAGTATCCAACTAAATGGATGAAATAAAAAGAACACTGAACACAGATGAAGAGAGAATTAGTAAATGGGAACACTGAGCAGAAGAAATTACTCAGAATGACAAAGAAATGGAAAATATGATAAGGCAGGTGGAGGATTCAATGAAAGTCAAACATATTTAATCTGAGTTTCAGAAAGAAATGTAAAAAGAATGGGAAGAAAGTTATGTTTTTAAGAGATGGCAAGGGGAGAGGTGTGATAAAGGGATAATGACTGAGAATTTTCTAAAACTAGTGAAAGACATAAAATCACAGATACAGAGTATAATTTATATCAAATGGCTAACTAGAAAGAAATTCACAGCTAAGCATGTAACAACAAAACGGCAGCGTACAAGAGACAGAATACCCAGTGAGAATAACAACTCTGCTCAACAACAGAGAGACAGAGAAGAGAATCAAACGTGCTGAGAGAAAATGGCTGTCAAAGTAGAATTCTGTGCCCAGAAAAATCAACATTATCTTCTGCAGCTAAAAATGACATAAAATAGACCTTTGTTTTCCACTTTCTGGTATCTCTATCTAGAAATAATGACACTGGACAATAACACCCCAGAAACAGTGGGAAGCAGATAGAGCACGAGAGGTCCACGCGGGGAGAGAAAGACAGAGGTGCTGTTAAACTCGGAGGCTTTTCGTTCTTAGAAGGAGGGTCTTACTCTGTCATGCACACTGGGCCTAAACTGCTGGCTTCAAGTGATCCTCACGTCTTGGCCTCCCCAAAGTGCTGGGATTACAGGTGTGAGCCATGGTGCCCAGCCAAACTTAGATTTTTTTCAATGTTAAATATCTATGGTGAAAATTTCAAGAGTAACCTCTAGAAGAAGAGAAAAAGAGGCAAAAACAGAAAAAAGGAGAGGGTAAAAAAGTTTATTTTATTTATGACATCTTTTTTTTTTTTTAAGAGATAGTCTCACTATATGCACCCGGTAGAGTGCTGTGGCGTCACACAGCTCACAGCAACCTCCAGCTCCCGGGCTTAGGTGATTCTCTTGCCTCAGCCTCCCGAGTAGCTAGGACTATAGGCGCCTGCCACAACGCCTGACTTTTTTTGTTGCAGTTTGGCTGGGGCTGGGTTCAAACCCACTACCCTAAGTATATGGGGCCAGTGCCCTACTCACTGAGCCACAGGTGCTGCACTATTTATGAAATTTTTTTTTTTTTTTTTTTTTTGAGAAAAAGCCTCAAGCTGTCCCCCTGGGTAGAGTGCTGTGGCATCACAGCTCATAGCAACTTCCAACTCTTGGGCTTAAGTGATTCTCCTGCCTCTGCCTCCCAAGTAGCTGGGACTACAGGCACCCACCACAATGCCTGGCTATTTTTTGGTTGCAGCCATCATTGTTTGGCGGGCCCGGGCTGGATTCAAACCTGCCAGCTCAGGTGTATATGGCTGGCGCCTTAGCTGCTTAAGCCACAGGTGCCGCCCTGGCTCAACTTTTTAAGAAGCCCTATTTATGAAATCTTAAACTTCCCATCTGGCAAAAAACTTGGTACTGACTCAACTTTTTTTTTTTTTGCAGTTTTTAGCTGGGGCTGGGTGTGAACCTGCCACCTCCGGCATATGGGGCTGGTGCCCTACTCCTTTGAGCCACAGGTGCAGCCCTGGCTCAACTTTTTAAGAAGTCATCCTTTATGGCAGTAAGAACTTCTGTGACTACAAAACCCACGTTAGGGAAGAATCCGTGTTGCCTGGCATTACGAAGAATCTGGCTAAGGAAAAACACAGACAGACACCTGCATTCTGCAGGGCCTCAAATGCACTTGCTGTACTATAATTTGAAGAAAATTATATCCAAGAAGTATGGTGGATTCTTCTGCAGAAGTATCGTTCTGTACCCACCAGTTTATACTCCAGTCTGTCAAAGACAAGAAGGCCATTAGGAGCAGGCTGACCTGAATGTGAAACCCGAATAGGTGAGTGGACACCTAGTTCACATCACAGAACCCACGATACTCCCGATGTTTAAATCCTCCTCCAGCCTCCTACACTGTGTTGGAAGGAGCAAGGGTAACTGACCCACAGACATGTCGTTACCACGTGCAAAAGGGAATGGACGGCCAGAGATCGTCAAGTTCTCAGAAAGAAAGCATTTAATCAAAGATTCACAGAACTTCCCAAGAAAAGGAAATAAAACAAAAACATTAAAGAGACGTAAAAGAGTAGAAAAGCAGGAGAGTCAGTGAGAAGGTCAATTGAAGAAGTTCAATTCAATTCAAACAGAAGCTTGCTTATTTATTTATTTATTTATTTACTTTTCTGAGACAGAGTCTCACTTGATCACCCTCAGTGGAATGCCGTGGCATCACAGCTCAAAGCAACCTCAGACTCTGGGGCTCAAGTGATCCTCCTGCCTCAGCCTCCCAAGTAGCCGGGACGACAGGTGCCCCCAACAACTGGCTATTTTTTAGAGACGGGTGTCTCGCTCTTGCTCAGGCTGGTCTTGAACCCTTGAGCTCAGGTAATCCACCTGCCTTGGCCTCCCAAGTGCTAAGATTACAGGCATGAACCACCGTGCCCAGCCTCAAGTTAAAAAAAAGAGAGAACAAAGAAAATGAACGAATAAAATCAAGACCAACATTAAGTTAGGACAAAACTAAAATGTAAAAACAAAATTAAACAATCAAACAAACAAAACAAACCCAGAGGGTTTTACCAGAAAATCCCACCAAGCCCTCCTAACACAGAAGTCTCCTTCCTGCAGGCTGTGCCCAGGGGCGGGGCGGCCCTACCTTTTCTGCCGCAGGGCCTCATCCAGGACGTCCTGTTTGTCCTGCAGCATCTGCTGGAGACGCCTCACCTCCTGCAGGTACTGTGTGGTCTTACCCTGGAAGTCCTCCCGCTGCTCTGTCAGACGGTGGCTGATGTCTCCCAGCTTCAGGGCTGTCTGCTTCTTATACCCCTGGGGACAGAGGAGGCCTCAGTGAGCGAGGCCACGGCCTACTGCTCGGCTGGTGCCCCCCCCGCCCCCCCCCTGCATCCCCACCCACGCATGCGCCTGGGCCTGCTGCCCGACTGGTGCCCCTGGCTGCTGCATCCCCACCCACGCATGCGCTTGGGCCCCCTGGAGAGGGCCTGGGGAGGAAGTCTGATCTGGGGGGGCAAGTCTTGATCATAAAAGGCATGAAAAGTGATAAAGGAATTTCAGGTATAATAAACCAAATTCCTAACTTATAGTTGAGTTTTTACATGCTATATATAAAAGTAAAGCATAAAATATCACTACCACAGAACAAACTGGATGATCCTGCAAATTAATCTACTTCTATAGTTCTTTCCTCAGGACCATTTTTATCCCTTAACCAGCCAGTAACTTAAGAACCCACCTTGACACTGGTCAGCACTGTCTTCTACCTTCCCAAGAAAGCTTCACACAAGAACCCTAAAAGGTCTGTCGTTCTCCATTGTCAAATTCATTTATTTTTCCCCTTTCATTTTATTGCATAGTGTATGTAAGCTTTTAATGACCCTCTGATAATTTCTAAAATTGTGCTCATATAGACCCTGAGGTATAGTTCACACAGATATAATTTTTTAAAGAAATTCTGACATTCAGCTCACATATCCCCTCTGACCCAAGGATTGGTGTAGTGCATAGTTTTTACATTTCCAGGCAAAAGAATCTTCTTGCTTTTTTTGGTCTATTAATTTCTGTTTTTCATTTTTGTGATCAACAAAGGTATATTTCTACTTTAGGGATTTATTAAGGCTCTCTTTGTGGTCAAGCTATAAAGTCTTTATGACCGTTATTTCCACATAATCAATATACTCTATTGATTATGTTGTTAAACCTCCTATATCTTTTTTTTGTTTAGCCTCTTGCTCAGTCTTGGATCAAAAAAGTTGGATTAGGGCAGCGCCTGTGACTCAAAGGAGTAGGGTGCTGGCCCCGTATGCCGGAGGTGGCGTGTTCAAACCCAGCCCTGGCCAAAAACAGCAAAAAAAAAAAAAAAAAAAGGTGGATTAAAGCTCCTATGATTGGCCAGGTATGGGGGCTCATGCCTGTAATTCCAGCACTCTGGGAGGCTGAGGCAGGAGGATTGCCTGAACTCAAGAGTTGGAGATCGCTCTGAGCAAGAGGGAGACCTTGTCTCTACTAAAAATAGAAAAATTAGCTGCGTGTAGTGGTGGGCACCTGTAGTCCCAGCTACTCGGAAGCTGAGGCAGGAGGATCGCCTGAGCCCAAGAGATTGAGATCGCCATGAACTATGATGATTCCTCAGCACTCTACCCAGGGCAACAGAGTGAGACTCTGTCTCAAAAGAACAAACAACAACAACAAAAACTCTCCTATGATTACTAAGTTTCCATTTGTCTTTGTATCCTGAGGTTTACAATTTGTAAATATGCCATTTTACTTACTGCATAGATATTCCCAACTACTACCTGTTATTAACTGCAGTCGTTAGCATCGTAAACAGCAATGACGGTCTGCCCTTTTGGTTTGTTTGTATTTTTGGTCTTATTCAGTGCTTTTGGCCTGAATTCTATCTTGGCAGATGTAAAGACTTCAATCTTGCTTTCTTTTTGTTTGTATAAATCTGGGTTACCTTCACTAATCCTTTAATTTATTGTATTTATTTATTTATTTTTTTTTTGGAAACAGGGTTTTGCTCTGTTGCCACACTACCATGCCTGGATAATTAAAAACATTTTTTTGTAGAGATGGGGTCTTGCTGTGTTGCTTAGGCTGGTCTCAAACTCCTGAGTTCAAGTGAGCGTCTTGCCTTAGCCTTCCAAAGTGCTGAGTCACCATGCCTGGCCATTCTCTTATTTTAAATCTTTCTGAAACACTCTGTTTCAGATTGTGTCTTGGAGCTAGTGTGGAATAGTATTTTCTTTGTGAACCAATAAAAAAAAAAAATACTGTTTTCCCTAGTGGGTAAATTAAGAGAACTTACATTTATTTATACAACAGATTTGTTTTGTTGTTTCATCTCCATATATTTTAAATATTTTAATGAATGAAGTCTACTGTCTTCACTCTTTTTGCTGTTACAGTTCTATTAGGAATAAGTCCCTTGAATCTTCCCTTATTCAAACACCTGTATCTTACACGTCTTTAGTCTTCTCTTTTTCACTGGTTCCCTAAGAAAAACAACTACATTATTAGCTCATGACCTTGTTTTCACTTTTCTTCTTCCTCTGCTCACCTATTTATATATGCTTAAGTTCTATTTGATTTTTTAGCTTTACGTTATATCCCTTGGGCAGCTCCCGTAGCACAGTGGTTACAGTCCCGGCCATATACACCAGGGCTGGTGGGTTCGAACCTGGCCAGGGCCTGCTAAACAACAATGACAACTGCAACAACAAAAAACAATAGCCAGGTGTTGTGGTGGGCGTCTGTAGTCCCAGTTACTCAGGAGGCTGAGGGAAGAGAATCACTTGAACCTAAGAGTTTGAGGTTGTTGTGAGCTATGATGCCACAGTACTCTACTGAGGGCGATAGAGTGAGACTCTGTCTCAAATAAATAAATACATATCCCTTGACTCTTAGTTATTACATATGAAGCAACTAGCAAGTTAATTCTATTTCCTACCTCCCTTCCCTCTCCCATCATCTTTTCCTTAATTGTATTATTTGATTATACATTGTCAGAAAACATTTATATTCTATTCTCTCAGCCACTTTATTTATTTATTTTTTTTTTTGAGACAGAGCCTCAAGCTGTCACCCTGGGTAGAGTGCTGTGTCATCACAGCTCACAGCAACCTCCAATTCCTGGGTTCAAGCGAGTCTCCTGCCTCCATCTCCCAAGTAGCTGGGACTACAGGCGCCCGCCACAACGCCCGGCTATTTTTTGGTTGTAGCCATCATTGTTGTTTGGTGGGCCCAGGCCGGATTTGAACCCGCCAGCTCAGGTGTACGCGGCTGGTGCCTTAACCCGTTGAGCCACAGGCGCTAAGCCAGTGTGACACTTCTCAATAGCACCACTGAGCGCTAGAGATCAGTAGAACAGCGTCTGTAAATACTTAAGGCCAGAGAGTAGGAGCTGAGGATGCCAGAGGGGTGACGGGCTGATGTCACAGGTGAGCCTGAAAACCAGCTGTCACGCTGGCAGCAGCAAAAGGATCCAGACAGCTCTGAGCATAACAGCTCTGGGATCTGCTCAGTGCCTGTAGCTCAGCAGCTGGGGCACCAGCCACATACCCAGGGCTGGTGGCTTCAAACCCAGCCCGGGCCTGCCAAACAACAATGGCGACTACAACCAAAAAATAGCCAAGCGTTGTGGTGGGTGCCTTTAGTCCCAGCTACTTGGGAAGCTGAGGCAAGAGAATTGCTTAAGCCCAAGATTTTGAGGTTGTTGTGCGCTATGATGCCACAGCATTCTACCGAGGGTGACATAGTGAAACTCTGTCTCAAAAAGAAAAAAGAACTCTGGGAACATTTCTTTCATCAGACTTTCCTAAGGATCAATCAGTGTGAGTTGTGCCCGGCAAGAAATGAATTCATATTGAGCAAAGAATATATTTAAATGTTAGATGAGATGTAAAGTGGCTGAGAGGGGTCAGCGCCTGTGGCTCAATGGGCTAAGGTGCCAGCCACATACACCTGAGCTGGCGGGTTCAAATCCAACCTGGGCTGGCCAAACAACAATGACGGCTGCAACAAAAAATGGCCGGGCGTTGTGGCAGGCACCTGTAGTCCCAGCTACTTGGGAGATGGAGGCAGGAGACTCGCTTGAACCCAGGAATTGGAGGTTGCTGTGAGCTGTGATGCCACAGCACTCTATCCAGGGTGACAGCTTGAGGCTCTGTCTCAA